>JAMPIV010010013.1:0-81340 GCA_024509875.1 Oreohelix idahoensis
GGGGGGGGTTTGGTTTGGGGGGGGGGGGGTTGTTGGATGTGTAGTGGTGGTTGGAGGGGGGGGTGGTGGGGGCGGTGGTGTGGGGGGGGTTGTAATATTTTTGTGGGTAAAATGGGTGGGGGTGGATCGTGGGGGGGGGGTTATGGGGTGTAATAATGGGGGGTGGGGGGGGTTGGGGGGTTGTGGTGTGGGGGGTGGGGGTTTGGGTGGGCTGTGGGTGGTGTGGGGGTGATGGGGGTTGGGGGGCGTATGGGGGTTAAGGAAATGGGGGTGGGGGGGGGGGTTTCCTTCACCGAAATCCTGCCTGTTCTTCTCTAAGTTTGTCATCCACCGCCTTCTTAATACGGTCCAACAAAACTCTGTCAAAAATTTTTCCAGCCCTTGCTAGTAGTGTTATACCCCTCCAGTTGCTAATACAGTCAGGGTTTTCCTTTCTTTGGCAGCTTGATAATGTGACCTTCCTTCCAGCTCTTTGGGATGGCCTCTTTTTCCCAGATTTTCTTAAAGAGCTGGTGTAGCAGCTCTGTAGTGTATGGTATATATATATATATATATATATATATATATATATATATAAATATATATATATAGTATATATAATATATATTTATATATATATTATAATATATATATATGCGTGCCATCAGCGTATGATCTTTCTATGGCTTCCTCATCTCTTTTATTTCTTTCTCCAGTTTTCTTCTCCATGTTTCTCAGCCTCCCTATATCTCTCTTACCCTGGCAGACCTCCTCTAAGGAGGCCTGTTACCCATGCTCCATAAGGAGAAAAAAAATAAATAAAAAGGAAGAGAAGAACAAGGTTATTAATCCATCTTGTCGTGGTGTCCGTCTCTTGAAACATTTCTCTATGCAGTATTGAGCGCAGAGTGGTATGAGCGCTGGCTTCTCGAGGCCAAGCTGCAGAGTTCGAAACCTCGTAGTATCAAGCTCTAGTCTGTAAATGGGTGCCTGACTCTACTCGTGAGATAGGGAAGACAAAGTTGGCGAGGAATGGAATAGGTCACCTCACCTTATAATGCTGAGACCAAGCATACTGAAGTCTGTAACACTTCACTTCCCTACAACAAGATCAGTTATGGTACCACCTTTACTTGTATGCAGTTTAACTGTGTAGGTGTTTACGTATGGCTCCCGTGGTTGCTCTGCTGTCGACGCCTACTGAGTCACTCTGTTCACTTTTATGTAGCGCGTACTATATCTATAGGCGTTCAATTTATTTTGTAACTATTTTATTGTCGGCACTGCTTTGTCAGTTTTCATTTGAAAGATTTTTTCCCCCTAAATATGTGTTCCGCAATTTCTATTAACAGAGTTGTCCTAAGTATTTCCCCAGTGTTCAACTGCAGGGTAACTCAGGAATTACTACAATTCAGAAGCTTCCAGCCTTTTTGATCGCCGGATTCTCTGGCCTTCTAGTAAACCTCTTTTCAATTCTAGAGTTTACCGTGAAAATATACGTAAGAAAATAAAGAGATTAATTATTTTTTCATAAAGAAAATTTTATTCGATGCATAACACCATAATTTTTATCATCACAATTTTGAAAAAATGTTTAACAGAAAACAGTTAAATAAATTAGAGAGATCATTGATTCTGTTTCTTGTTAACCAGCAATTTTATTCTAGAAACAGTTTTTTGAAAATGATACCCGAATATCTTGTCCAACTACCAGTTTTTTGCTTGCTTTGTGTTGACATCCAACACTTTTTCTCACCAACACTACAGCTTTTGGAATATTTCAGTAAGACAATATAGTTAATGACCCAATATGTTCCTTTTAATGCCACCTAGGGTACTCGTACCCAGGCTGGGAACCACTGATAGAACTGAAGATATAAAGCTTGCCCGCGCCTTAATTTATGACGTCAAAAAGCTTCTGTCGTTATGTCAGACCTCGCTGGATGCGGCTTCTGTTGTTTTGTTGTGTTTAAGGTCAACTTATTAACACGAGCGTTCAAAATGTATTGAACACACCCAGTTGGCGTTAAGGACGTCAATAATACATTTTTGCTTTCTTTTGTTACATCTGTCTTTTATTTATCAGTGCGTCCGAGTTGCTGGACATAATTTTACTTCACTTTCACTATCCCTCTCTTCTCTTTTTTTTCCTCACTACTTCTCGTTCTCTCTGATCCTCTGTCATATGCTTCTCATTCTCTTCTATGTTTCTTCCTCTCTCCTATGCTTCTTCTTCTCTCTTATGTTTCTCTCTCTCTCTCTCTCTCTCTCTCTCTTGTAAACGTCTCCCTTTCTCATTCTCACTGTCTCTCACTTCTCGCTATCTCCTATGTTTTCATCCCTCTTATGCTTCTCCTCTGCCATGTTCTCCATCTCTTGTATGCTTATCCCTTTCTCATTTTGATGGCTCTTTATCTCTCCCTTCTCGCTCTCTCTTTCTCTCACTTTCTTTCTTTTTCTCTCACGTCCTCTCTCTTTACATGTTTTGTCACATCTGAATTTATCACTTACATTTTGTCTAATATCCATTTGTCATTTACAGATGTTCTCACACTTATGCTCAATGGGTGTGAAAAGGGATCCTTTATCTTTACCTTTTACATTTATGCTGACCATTTATATCATGGATTCTTAACCTACATATCCTCATACCTCCCCTGAGGCTGAACTTAATGTTCACACATGCCGTACTTCAACGTATGATCCAGACAAGAAACTGAGAGATGAACAAGCAGGTTTTCGAGAAAACAAATCCTGTACAGACCAGATAGCCACTTTGAGAATAATAGTTGAACAAAGTCTGGAATGGAATTCACCATTATACATCGTATATTACACAACTGTCGGCCGCTACAGTAAACCCGAATTTGCTGACGTCAACATTGTCAGCTGTGAGAGACAGTAGCACTAACTTTCCATACAACCCCCACACATACACCAACAGAAGTGACAGTTGTAACGAATTTCTACAGTAACAGTGGACTACGAACAGGCATTTGACAGTGTAGACAGAGAAATTAATGAGGCATTATGGAGTTCCCCTGAAGATCATTAATTTAATAAAGAAAACATATGAAGACATGACATGCAGAGTTCTTCATGAAGGACAGCTTACAGAACCATTTAAAATGATATGACAAGGTTACCAACGTGGAACTGATGACAAGAACTAGACAAGTGTCAGTGGAACAAGAGATGAGAAGAAGACGATGGCGATGGATAGGACACACACTGAGGAAACCTGTTGATAGCATTTCAAGGCAGTCCTTGTTCTGGAACCCCCAGGGCAAGAGAAGCAGAGGTAGACCAAGAAGCACATGGAGAAGAGAGCTGGAAACAGAGGTGAAAATGATAAGGAGAACGTGGAAAGAACTTGAGATGATGGCACGTGACAGGAGGACTTGGCATGTGTTTGTTGAAGGCCTATGCTCCTTTGGGAGTGGAGAGTTATGATGATGATGATGATGCCGTACTTCCCCAAATTAATCCATGAACAATTTAAGACATAATTAAGACATAATTAAGACATAATTACGATTTTACTATTGGGATTTTATTTATAGACAGTAGCTTGCATACACACACACAAAATGTTGAAATAAATTACTCAATGAAAGCTAAATAGGTCCAGCTTTTTTATGAGACGGGGTGACCAATCCCCTTCCTCACTGCGCTGCTCTTCCCTAACTCAAGAGCAGATCTGTGTAGCCTGGAGCATGGCGTTACCTGGTCTTCGTCATCATCATCATCAGCTGCTGCCATCTCCACAACGAAGGTCGGCTGTAATGGATCTCCAACGTCTTCTATCTCTTCTCTTGGTGGTGCACTCTGATAAACTCTTTCCTGTCCATCTCTTGATCGGCTGCTCATTACTGAAAGATACAAAATCTGACTCGACAAAAGCTTAACAATATAATGATAAGCTTCCTATTTAAATTCGTGTTTATAACTCACAGACTGACAAATTATTACTTCTTATTGCGCCTCCAATATATCTCGCACTATCTCATCACTTCATTATTACAGTTGGATATAATTAATCACCACACCTACTTGTCATGTCTACAGTCTTTAATTTATTTTATGACGTGTTTTTGCTGAGTCCTGTATATTGTGTTCACTTAATACAACCAGAAAGTCAAGCTATAAAATTTGGGGATTGAGGAACAGGGAAGAGGAAATACCGCTACCGAAATATATTTCTTTCAACGACATAAATTCCTCTGCAAAAATATATTATATTTGTGTCTATAAATATTTAGGTCGTTCATTCTTTATGGCTGCATTGAAATATAGCGATCAGATTGCATTAATATTAATGACAACGTGACGAGTGAAGTGCTTCAGGGATGTAAATGGGCCTGTAAATCAGAACTGACAGTGAATCAATAAATCAATCAATCAATACCCTTTAGCTCCCCAAGGAGCAAAGGCCTTCAACAAACACACGCCAGGCACTCCTGTCACGTGCCAGCAGCTCAAGTTCTCCTGTCACGTGCCAGCAGCTCAAGTTCTCCTGTCACGTGCCAGCAGCTCAAGTTCTCCTGTCACGTGCCAGCAGCTCAAGTTCTCCTATCACGTGCCAGCAGCTCAAGTTCTTTCCACGTCTTCCTCATTATTTTCACTTCTGTCTCTAGCTATCTTCTCCATGTGTTTTTTGGTGTGTGTCTACTTCTGCCTCTATTTCCTAGGGGATTCGAGAACAAGAACAGCCTTGTAATGCTATCAACATGTTTCCTTAATGTGTGTCCTATCCATGGCCAGCGTCTTCTTCTCATCTCTTGCTCCACTGGTACTTATCTTATTCTATCACATTGGTGACCTTTTCATACCATCTCAATACCTCTTTTCTACGCAAGCACCCATTTATGAACGTCTGTAGCTTTTTTGGTTGTTGTTTTTGGTGTTCTCCATGTTTCAGAGCCATACAATAAGACTGACTTGACGTTTGAATTGAAGATTCTTTTTTTTTTTTTGACTTGATTTCTCTTCATTACCTTATGTTTACCAATGCAATGACAGCTCCTATTGCTTTTTGTAGTCTTATTTCGATATCGTTGTCTGCCCCTCTAGCTTTGTCCATATTGCTGCCAAGATTTGGGTATGATTCCACATATTGTAGAAGTGCTTTTTCAAAGAACTATCAGTACTGAGCTTGATTGTTTAAAGACAGAATACAAAAGACAACGCACACACACATACACATCTACACAGAAGTACTTAATGTTATTGTCATTCCGTTTTGTTCGCCGTTAAAGATCAGGCCCCGTCGTTGCTCGGTGCAGATTTGTTTTGTGTCGTATCTGTAGCGCTGCCTATGCTGTTTCGGCTGTTATTGTTTCTCGTCTATTTTTTTTTTAAATGTCTTTTGTTATGAGAGTCAATATCCCAGCGTGTTTGCTTATGCCTCTGTCATTTAAAATAAGTGATTTTCAGTTTGTGTAGCTTGAATACTTTTATAATTACGTATCGTATTTGGAAATGTAACTCAGTCAATCCTATTCGTGTCATGTATGAAAAGGTCTTCGGCAGTTTAGAAAGTGAATCAGTTTGGGAAACTTATGAGGCAGTAAGGCGTCCGCCATAAATTCGTTTACCTAATTAAGTCAACTTCTTCGTACACTCTCAATACGTCCACGTGAATGTTTTCAAAGAAAACAGTAGTCAGTTTGAGGCTATCTGAATCTCTGTACAGCTTTTCCACGAATGGTACGGGTGTCGGCCATATCGCCTTCCCTGTTCCGCATATGTTGGGCAACTTTGAATTAAGTAAACAATATGAAGATTGTGGTGAAGTGGGATGTTATAGATATTTATAAGGGACTTAGTGTACTGACTGAGATCAGCTGTGAAGGTATATATATATCTAATAAGAGTAGTATATTATATATATAACCTTACTTGCTGCCACATATCTATATATCTCAGTCAGAATTATTCTGGAATAGTGTGGTGACTACGTTTTGTGTCTAGGGTATGTGTATGGTGAAGTGTAAGTCACAACAACAGACAGATAAACAATTTAATTTAATCCACTACTCTTGACAACACTGTGACACTCACATACATATAACACTCTACACAGATATCTTAAAAGAGTCACTGATAAACTTTCAAATAACAATATGTATTCATTACTGGCATGAAGGAATATGTGTCCTGATTCAACTACAAGGGAACCAGGAATCACAATCAATTTAAATTACAAGTTATGTACAGAATGTATTTAATATGAATATTGTAGTGACATATATTAGTACAAATGTTCTATGTGTGTCAGTTGTGTAGTAGTAAAATGAGGTAATACTGGTTTTGTTTTGTTCAAGCTCTGTTGGTATTGGTCATCATGACTTCAATAGTTTGTCTTTAGGGACTATTATTGGAGATGTTCACAGTTCCTGATTTTAAGACAAGTAAATTCCCCTCTGAATGGTAATTTTTTATAAAGTTATTTCAAGATGAGGGGACATAATGTTGAGCTCAGCTGGCCAATTCGCTTATCTGGCGTGATGGCGGCAGGAAAGGACTCCTCTGCTCGAATTCTCCTCTGGGCTCAGGAGACACCTCACTGATAGCTAAAAAGACCAAGGAGTATGCTGTCCGACTCTGGATTCAGCAAATCTCTGACCAGATGCTGCTCACTACCATCAAGACCACTGTCCCTGAAATCAAGAAGGATGTACCTTCTACTTCATAACTAATTTATATTCTCTTTTACACTGATCACAATACAGCACAAACATTGCGTTCAGAGCGTTAGGCAAACAGTCAGCTTCATTTGAAATACTTTATTCCAGTATTACCCTTCTTAATGGTTACTACGCCTCTGCACTTCCAGCATTATTTCTTTCTAGTCCATCATCCAGGTGTCAGTGTACTATTTGGCCATTCCATGCCGTTTTACTTCTCTCCGACACCCTCTGTTCAGGCTGGAGCATTATAGGCTTTACCTCACGTTTGCCACTGAACTACACATATATATATACAGGCATAAATCAACAATTCACATTCAATTTTTCATTAAAAGATACTGAATGGTTCAAGCTTACCACAATTTCATGGAAATAAACACAGATACGTTGATTAGCAATGAATTCTGGCACAAACTGGCACAAATTCCGTTCTGCCTATGTTCCAGGCTTTTATTTTAGCAAAAATGTGAGCTGGCTTCAACGTACTGTCGCTTTATCAAGCTTATTTGAATTAGTGGTCTCGAACTAACGCTCCCAAGTGTGTATATCAGCGAGACTGGCCAATGAGCCACGTTTCGACAAGTGTTTGAAAAAATGTTATCTTTTCCCGTCTCCCCTAACAACCAAGATAGTATTTATAGCCCGACCAATCGTGGTTAGGCTTTCATTTGTTGCGCTCCAATCAATTTGGAGTTTACATGGTAGGGTATTTATGTAACGTAAGGTTTTTTCAAACACGTTATAAAAAAAATTTTATGAGCAGAAATGATTTTATGCTGTCAGGCACCCCCAATATTTTATTTTGGGTATAATTTATTAATTCCTGGACTATTTGCGTAACGTTTTACATATTATTTGTCAGCAAACCCTAAGGAACCCAAAAATACTAATTTAAAGGAGCTACGTGGCTGCGTTCAAAATATGCAATTTCTTCTATCTCCTGTTTAGAAGATGTGCTGTCTGGGTACTGTTATGTGTTCAAACGTAAACCCATATAATGTTGTCTTTTCTAATAAGAGTCTGTTATGATTTATAAACCTAACTCTGGGAAAGGGGAGTGTATTTTATCACTGTCCGTCTGAAAAAAAATTAGTGCATGTAGACTTACACGCGTGATGGTAGTAATTGTGTATCGCGCGAAGCGGGTTTAGTGTTCGGCTTTCTGCCTCTCCCTTCTCTTTTTATCCCTTTAGTCCATCTGTTCGTTCGTTTTGGTAACGCAGTATAATTAATGTTAGGGTTAATTTAGGTCATTACGCAGTACGTCTCAATGCTTTTCCAAGAAATACAGCACACGTTTCATTGAAGAAGGCGGGTAATAATACAGTAAGCTTTACTATCAACGTGAAAGCGTTACAATTTGCAGACGAAGCAGAAAACAAGGGGATTTCGAGTACATTCTTTGTGACAGCACTGTCATTTTCCCATTGCTCTTCTCTTTATTAATTTTATTTGTTAGGCTTTATATTTACCTAATAATTTATATATGTGGATTAGAATATTTCTCTTCGACCAGTATGGAACTCCTCAGCTATATCCAGAGAGAACAAAATTAGAATCTTTAATTTAAATGTGAAGTCAGTCTTGATGTATGTCTCAGAGACATTGCATGTATCACCTCCAAGCTACAGACATTTATAAATAGATGTCTCCGACGGATCTTCCATATAAGATGGCCAGATGTAATAACAAATATAGAGCTAAGGAAAAGATGCGGAAAACAGCCAATACAAACAGAAATTAGGGTAAGAAACTGGGGATGGATAGGACATTGTTACGTGCAGTTTTCATAACTGATAATGTAGTCTGTCTGTATACTTGTTATGTTTGAAAATATTTCGATTGAACCCTAATCTAAGAGCGAATACTCATTTTTTGCTTTGAGGGAAAGTAAATATGTAGTTACTCCCCTAAAAGGTTATACCAGCTGACTGCTTAGGTCAGAGGTGGATGCGAACAGCGCATGTCCAAACTAGATAGAGTTTGGGAAAGATTTCCGGCGGGAGGCCGTTTTTGTTGAACTGGGTCTGTCAGACGAAATGTCTGGTTACGTCTCTGCATTGCCTCTGGGGATGGAAACTCTTCCACTGTTATTGAAAGTCCCCTGTGTTATTTCTGTTCGTCAGGAAGACGGCAGTTGCTTCTAAGTTGTGTTAGGAATTCGTAGCAAGGTAAAAAAACGAAACTTTCACACTTCCTTTGTAAGGATCATATTTTGAGTCAACCGGTGACGAGAGCTCACGAATGGTTGGAAGGCAGAGTATTCTACTTGTTACGCTCGTTGGAGCCATCTAAGACCGTTAGGGTTAGATTTACACACAGAGACCCATGAGAATAGATGTTATTCTAAAACCCGCATGATTAGCGGTATATATCTTTGAACTTAGACGCTTATGTCTGCAGATGAGGAATCCACAGTGTTTACTGTTTTATAGAGGCCTAATATATAATTATCTGGAGTGGAAGACCAGATGAATTATCAGTTATTGCTATTATAACTTTGAAAGTGAAAACTCGCCTGATGTACGAGGGAGTTATATAAGACTATCTTCGAAAGGACAGCCTATCTTCGATACGTCCGATTAGAGGGATGACTATGCTATTTTCGTCGCCCGCCATGTTTGGGGTTGACTTAAGGAGAGCGACTTAAGAAAAGTCAGAATGAAACTGTTGGATATTTATACAGTTATTTACCCGTTCTGTAATGCGGGGTTTTTTTCCTGCTAGTTGTGGAATGAGAGTTAAATTGGAGTCTGCAACACTTTGATAATCATATATTTACTGGAACTTATGTACATGCATTGTAGTGACCTGTCTTCATATCTGCCATGTTCCTGTGTCATGCTTACATGGATTTGTCTACGTCTTGTTGCTGTGACTATAATAAATGGTGAGAAAAACGTACACAGCTGTTCACCTATATTTTTTACTCCATACCTGTAACACGTACAACAGTTGGTTCCATCAACCCTACATCTACACCTTTCAATGTGATGAATGCCACACACACTCTTGTATGTTACATGTTGTGATACAAGTCTGCACTGCTACACAGATGTCCACCTTGACGAACTTTCCAACACGCATTCGCGCTATGTCTATATCAGCCTTATTGCATCAGATTTACTGCATAAGCATTACTGCATCAGTGAACATTGTTTGCATCAGACATACACTCAGAAGAGAAAAATCAAGCATAGCCAGAGTTGCCCTTGACTGGAACCCACAGGGGAAAAGAAGAGTGGGGAGGCCAAAGAAAACTTGGACAAGAATTGTTAAAGAGGAGGCTAAGGAAATTGGAATGACTTGGGCACAGATGAAAAAGACAGCCCAGAATAGAAATCGATGGAGAGCAACTGTTTCTGCCCTACGTTCCACAGGGAACGAAAAGGAATGATGATGAAAAGCCACCTCAAAATATTCACAATTGCCTCCACGTGGCAGCATGGATATAAACAGGAGTGAAGTTGAAAGCTGCAACCAACTTGGAGTGGGTTCAATGCCCAGCACTAGACAACATAAGGCTGACACTTGGGAGTTATGACCCAAGCAGGCCCGCTCCCCTAAGAGTGTAAAGGAGATTAAGGGGACGAAACACTAGATAGACGGAAGGAACGCTTCTGATGATCAGATTGTCTCCTGTTGTGTCGCTCAGTATAGACTTTCGTATGATCATAAGGTGGAAGATTGGATCATAATCCAATACCATAATTCCCGCCGTAAGTACTTCGGTCGGTCGGTCGGTCAGTCACATTTTACACACCGTCATTTGCGCACTTTTTCTATTTTCGAGAGAGTACATTATCTTTCAATCACAGCTAATGGGGTGCAACTGTGGCTGAAAGTTAGACAATAATTGTATTGCTTCCCCTTATAATTACTCTCGCGAAAATAGAAAAAAGTGCGCAAATGAAGGTGTGCATGAACAGTTTGATTTTGGAAAGAAGCCAACAACACAATTGATAAACAGTACAAGAACTGGAGACAGGAAGGTGGGTGTGGGGATGCAGATTAAATCAACAGACAATCAAGATACTCTTCTGTCCAGAAATGTAAGTATTGCATACTTATTATTATGGATCAAAATTTGTCGGATCTTCCAAATACTGAGCTTTTTGTCAAATACATAGTGATAAGGAATCTCGCGATTAGCCAATAATTGTATTGTTTCCCCTTATATGTACTCTCGCGAAAATAGAAATTGTGACGGTGTGCATTAAATCAACAGACAATCAAGATACTCTTCTGTCCAGTTTCATTCGGGAAAAGGATTTAACTCATCATTTTTCTTAAAAATAACCTTAAAATGTAAGTTTCTGATTGTTTCTTCAAGACAAAATTTTAATTTAAAGTATTGCAGACTATTATTATGGATCAAAATGATAAGATGGCTAAAAGGAAGAGACGATCGCGTCATTCACAGCGAGCAAGCGAGACTATAGAAGAAGCAGCAATGTAATACATGTAACAGAAACAACACACTATAATTAAAAACCTGCCAATTTTGGCGGGTTGTTGCTAGTATTTACATGATCATCTTGTTTTGAATAACATTCTTCATCTTAATATTCCGATTCCTATGGATGATTGGCCTTTAACCAAATGTTGTCAAGTCATCCTGTGCGGGGAAATCATAGACATTTCAATGCCTTTCTATCTTTGTCTGTCTCCACTTCTTTTCATTATGCATTTTGAGGTCTTTCTCTATTTTTTGTTTCATTCCATGGGGTTTTCAGAACAACTCTGCGTTGTGATGCGAGCAGATGACATTCTCATTGTCTCCACAGCAATATAAAATACAGACGATATACGGTACTAAGGCTATGCATGACACTAAAAATCACCTCAGGCAATAAGGCTCCCAGGTACACGTAGCAGACAAAAGTAAGAAGCAAGTTGATGTGGACTGGATTATATGCCTTGTTCAACTATAGCATCTGACTTGTCTTCATATTTCAGCTTTCAGCATATACCATACTTAAAAAAAAAAAAAATTGTGTGTTTGTTTTCTTTTAATATGTATATTATTTTATGTAAAGCCACTAGTTTGTTTCTTTCTTTATATTTTTAAAGTTTATTTTTCGTCGAATCTGTTAATTATTTTGATATGGTCATATGACGGTTTTTTTTTTTTTGGTTTTTTTTTGGTTTTGTTATTTTGCTTACAATTCTCGATTTCGATTAATTCTCTACAAGTTTCCTTGTGCTTGAGATTTGTTTCGAAGAATCATCTATTGTTTATATCTATATGTTCGAGCGATAAAACATTAAAGTTACTTCTGCAATGTCTGTAATAAAATTCATCAGCTTTGAGTCATTAAAACTACACTTAACGTCATACATTTTAAAAGACAGCCATGTTTTACGCGATTCTATTTTCCAATTATGTCATGAATTTAAAAATAAAAACTTAAGAGTTTAAACTGCCAAATTTATTTTCAATACCAAAAGATTAAAATTTGCCTATGAATTGTTTAAATATCACACAGTACATTGCTACTTTGACTTGCTACTGGTCGAAATAATGTCAGCACACTAGATTACCCCTAATTCGCCACATAACATACAGTTCTTTTTCTTTCAAACCATTCAAACTGCAACCATTTAAATGCTAATCTCGCAGCACAGACTTCATGGTGGGGTGTATATGATATACGAGCTTAAATATGGGAAACAGATAAAAGGGAGTGTAACTTAAGGAATGCCGAAACATTTAGAACCAGGCATAGCTGTGTGTGATAATACGTGTTAAATTATTACGTGTAAAATATTTCAGACGTCATAGAAAAGAGAAATGGGTTTTTTTTTTTTTAAAGCAGTGCATAATCCATTTTAAATCACAACTGCGTGCATGGACTAAACATCAAATTATAATAACACCCTTTAAGAATTGTTAAATGACTCCTAAAGACTAGATGACAGACTGGCTGAGTCACTTACTTCATCGAGAATAGAAAACTGCTTACTGCTAAACTCCATTTTGTTGAACACCTAAAATATTATCACATTTAAAATTCTAAACATACGAGTACTTAACATAACTAAGTAGTTAGTACTAAAGGAACACTACATTCATAAAATAAATTTGTCATTTAACGCTTTTACGAATGTGAATTGTTTTATTAACAGAATTATTTAAGTCTAAAAAACACATGTTTACATTGATTCATATCTCAACTTACTATTCGTGACGCAAACGTTAAGTACCGTGATAGAAACCCCACTAGCTCAGATAACAGGCAACAAATGCAAGGACGTATGGGTTGGGGCGGGGGCGGGGTTACTGTTGTCCATAATGTACCACTTCAAATTCTTGACATCGCACGTCATCGTTCCATTAATCCTGTAATTTAAGAACGTTCCAACATATGATTTCTGTGGTTACAGCACAGCGACATATTAATATTTGACACGGCCAGTGAATTTTTCTTCCTTCGCTGTCATAACCACCTCTGTTTCTCTCATATCTCGTTGGGACCTTATATTTTAATAAACGGCTCTACAGAACAAGATTAAGACCAAGCAATGCCTAATCTACTAACTTAATACTGTTTTTAAAACAAGTTTGCAGTGTAACATTCGACCTGACGCGTTCTCTTCGCAAGCACTTTAGTGTTCTTGTCCTGAAATAAAAGACATAGCTGAGTATCAGCGTAGAACTTTTACTGTCACTTTTAGATGTTAATGTTAATTTTTTTTTGTACATTGTCTGTTTAACATTTCTTTCTGTTCGTCAGAGCAGTGTGTATCTAAATTTGTTTCCGATTTTGTAATGAAACTCAGCTGTCCCTGAATTGTTAGATGATATGGTAGTACCCTCGAATAGCCTCAGTACCCCTGAATATTGTTGTAATTTTATCTCTACCACCTGGGCAAATTAGTATGCATCATTTCCACGTGGATTTTCAACACGTTGGATAATTAATATGTAAACAGCTATCATGCAGGCATCCAGGACATCGCTTTGTCTTAAGTTGAGTTTAAACCACACCTACTGCCTATCTCTAGAGCTATGAGCATCAAGCATTTTCTAGTCTTTTTTCTGCCACCCCTTCAAGAGGGCGTTGCCAAGAGGAGACGGAAGAGGCCAGCATCAAAGGACTGTGGTGGTCCCAGAAGAACGAAGCAGTTTTTGCACCTTCGGTTCACACGTTCATGCGAACCGATTAGACGGGGAAAGCGCTGGCTGACCAAGAGCTGACCAAGAGACGAACGGTGAAGGCTAGAGCGGCAGATGCGACTCGAAACGAGAAGAGTTCCCTGATTTCAAATAAGGTGTCAAACTTAACATCTAGATATTACCTCTCATCTCATTTAATATATATTGTCATCGCCGAAGAATGCAGTTTATCATTCGTTGCCAGAGAGTTAAAGATAGTACTAGCTTATAGTAGAAGCTAACAAGTTTTCCCTTGGATTTTCTACTATATTGGAGTCTATATTCATTCATTCTTTTGTGCTACGGTAAAAAATATATATTAGAGTCTTGAGTGTTTCAGGAGTTTAGTTCCTTCATTTATTTCACTGGATTTTTGTGTTAATTTAAACCTATTAAATCAACCCACCACAAAGTTTTCCAGATGTAAATTTAATAATGTAACTATCCGTTATTTCCAGAAATAATAGATGTGTAACATAATTTTAAACGCTAGGCGAGCGAAATGGTTTATTACCTTTTTTAATTCTATTTCATCTTGCGTAAATTTTAAGTAATTAACTGTTCATAGCTAGTGGTAATTAAATCGATACATTAGCTAGTCACTCGTGTAGTCTTTAAATCTAAATAATTTAAATACCAGAGTGAGTTTACAGGTCTTATACAAAACGCGGGTGTTAGAAATAATTATAGTAGAATTACCTGTTTTATATATTCTCTTTATACAGGTGGTCCGACCTTGCGGTCCAACGGTTTTTTAAATATATATAGAGAGTCATGTTCAGATGGCTTATGGCATCCCCAGTTATATGTTCCTAACAACATAAAAGAACAATGACAATAACAAATCTGATGTTAAGAGATTTTTTCTATCGGCTAACCCCAGTAGAGCGGCTAAATAACCAGAACGGTCAAGTGTTCATTTTTCCCCAAAACCCATATGACAGTAACATTGTTCCTACCACCAACTTCCATAGAGAACCTTTACGGCTATTTCTTTCCAAGAACAGCCTGGGAGTAACATTCTGCGGTTGGAGATATTTCCCAGTCATTTCGACAGAAGCCTAGAACACAAACTTATTCCCACTTTAAATACCTGCAAATCCGACGAAGAAGACCCGCCAGGAAAAATTATAAATCAACACACCCGTCCAGCGAAAACTCCGAGAGAAAAATAGCAGTGCCTATACGGAGATTTTCTGGGGCTGTACGGGGACAAAATTCACAGGACATATAATAGTCTTAAATCCATTTTTGTGTTTGATAAATTCCTTGGATGTATGCTGTGTCGGCTGAGGGTAAGTTTGCCTGTTTGTGAGCGCTCACTGCATGAATGCTGAGAGTGGAAAAACGGAACGAAAGAATTTAGTTGCTTCAGTGTACTACTAATATAACATCTTCTATTTTATCTATTCTCTCACTAAATCTGAAGACCCACGGGAAAGTTAAATTAAGGACATATCCTAGATACCCGTCCCGTCTACCCACTCCCATTGTCAATCCTTTGTTTGATCGGTTGGGTAAGCACACCTCGGGTGGGATCATTTTTTCCTAGTTTTTCCCAGGTCTATGAGAATATATCTTGTTTATTTATTTTCCCTTTATGTAACCATAATTTCACCTGATGACATGATAATGATGCATTCACTGTTGTAACCTATTTTTTACTTCTAAATATATAATAAACCTACTATATATCCTTAAATCTATTTAGTTTGTGGTCAAAACCTTTCCCTGATATATTATATGTGCCCATAGTTACCTGTTCGTTTCTACGTATTGATGTCACAAATTGTTTGTGTGTACGTACGAGAGGATAGTGTATTAGAATCAGTATCTAGTGAAATAATACTGCTCTAGTTAAGCGTGTCCTACTATATAGGTGAGTTGAGCAATTACTCAACCCAAGACTGTTTTTTTTACACTCTGTATTCCTCGTAAACAGGATTATTTTTCACACCTTTCTCTCACATAGCTTCCACTATCTTACCCCTGCTCGATTGGGACCATAAAAATAAAGCCTATATAAAACGCACGACACTTTCCTATTGACTATTATCATGTTCGAGTTCAAAAACTCTAATCAAATTATAGGCAATATCACTAATTCATGGCTTAAAATATCAGGGCTTAAAATTGGTCATTTAAACATTTACCACCTGCTAGGTAAGCTTTCTGAAGTCTCCACCTCTCTCCAACAAAACTTCCCCATATTTGGTTTTTCTGAAACCCGTCTCAATGACAAAATTACAGATGAAGAAATTGGGATTAATGGATTCACCACCATTCGCAGGGATTTTAACAGACAACATGAAATAGTGCTAGTCATATAAATCTCAACATCTCTCCAGTACAGACGTCGTGGTGATCTAGAACATACTGGCATTGAATGTTTATGGCTGGAAATAAAACTTCCCAATCTGACCCCTGTTTTAATTGGTTACCTGTACCGAAACCCTAGCTCTTCTACTGTATGGTTTGACACATTCTCACGAATGATGGACAACGTTTGGGCTTCTTCGAATGAAATTATTCTACTGGGGGATTTCAATACTGACCTTCAGAAATCGAACAACACGTGGAATGATATCACCATCTCATACAACCTCATACAGTTAATCAATCAACCCACGAGAGTAACAGACTAATTATCTACACTAATTGATCATTTCTATACGACCTGCCCAGAAAACATTATAGAATGCAAAGTCACACAGACAGCATTATGTGACCACTATCCTATTTGCTGTACCTGGACGAGAAAGGGGTTTAAAGCGCCTAAAACGGAACACATCACAGTCCATTACAGGAATTTCAAAAACTTTAACCTTCAATTATTCCTACAAGACCTACAAATATCCCCTCTCTCATACGTGTACCAACTTCCACATCCAGAAGAAGCCATAACATACTGGACACAAACTTTCGACAACGTATTCAACAAACATGTTCCTATAAAGCAGGTTTGTGTCAAAAATATCAGAAAGACCCCATGGATAACCAACGAAATATTATCAACAATGAGAGAGCGGGACGAAGCACATAAGCCCAAAGATTTCAGCAGGTATCGGATGCTTAGAAACAAAGTACAATACCTCATTCGTCAGGAAAAGAAACTACATTTCAGAAAGATGATTCAAGACAAAGCAAACAGCAAAGAAGTCTGGGCAGCCATTAGAACACTAACACACAAATGTCGTAGATTTTAGATAGGAGTATTAAGACTAGGGTTGGTCCCTTCAGAATAGGTTGGAATGAGTGATAGATACAGTGAGAGCTGGTGAAAAAAAACACAATAGAATTTCCCCACGTGAGATGATAGAATGTGATAAAGAAGCTGTCTTTGAGAATCGAGATAATCTTCTCTCTCTCGCCTATCTTCTACGACCGCTTTTAAAGGCGTCAGACAGTCTACACACAGATATATATATATATATATTAATATATCTCTATCTACTCACGGGCACGCACATACACGTGACGACAGGTAAACACACAGACGTGGGAATCTATCACAAATGAATTTATATGTATTTGAACGAGCTGACCAACGCACTGATTTAGTTCAAGAGAGAGATTTTTATTATTATCATCAAAAAAAAATCTTCTTACAACACCAAAAATACATCAAGGAAAAACATATACAAATAGTCATAAAATTTTAGAAAAAATGCTACAAGGATGATATCCCCGTTATGATCTTAGCTCTAGGTTTAGCCCACAGCCCCGTTAAGAGAACAGATGATGGCCCAAAGAGTTATAGATACGTAGGGTTTAGGCTAAGAGTTTTTCTTCTTCTCTCGTAAATGTATGCACAGAGTTGAATAATCTGATTTAGCCTAAGAAGTAAAGAAACTCTAGCAAATAGTAACAAATTCTGCAGGTTTAAACAAAAAGAATTTAGACAGTAAATGGGTGACAATCTATAACTGTAAAATAACACTCTGATCTGCGTACACTCATTCATTCAGCCATGGCCATGCAGGTATACTCACAACTTTGCTCGCTGCCTCTGGGAACATACTCAATTCTAGGACCTTCACACAGACCCGAAAATGCAGTCCTTGACCAAGAAATCCCCAGTTCCAAAAGACGTACTAAACTCTCAGGGAACGATTCCTTGGGTGTTCTAATTTTTCGAATGTCTGATTAAGTCACATAAAATATTGTCCAGGCACGAAAGTTAGCAGAGCACAATGTCATTAGCTTTGGTTTCTAGAATTTAAGGAATGTCAGATCGGTGTCTACTTTCAGGAAGTTACTATATTTGGTCACCACAGTACTAGTCAAAACTCTGTCGGAATGTTTCTGATCTTTGCTTGCCACAACGGGCTGAATTGTACTGAAGAGTTATTCTGGAAAAATTAATTCTGGCGCGAAGGCCTCTTACTTCATTTAACTGTTACAGTTCAGGTAATGAAAGTGATTTGTTTCTTCCCAAATAAAGTTCACGTACTAGAACGCTGGTAAAGTTTGGTACCACCGTTTCACTATATAAAAGAAAGAACACATATCAAATAATTTTACAATATGTACCCACTATAACTTACATTATTAAACCGCAAGTGTACTGCTTGACTTATCATTTAAATTTCCCGTAAAGTAAGTTATATCTTAAAAAAAAATCATCAATCCCCATGAATTTAGGAACACGTGCGTGTTCCGTCAACATCTCATGAGGTTTCTAGCATTTGTAAGTTAGCTTAGAAAAATATGATCTCGTCTGATTTCTTAGCAGTAAAATTTAACTTCATTATAGCTACATTATTGTTTAGTAAGCTAAGATATAATTTATTCTGCTATCCACTGAAACACGTCACTAGAAAATAATACAGACTATATAAATTTGGCACTCTGCGCAAAATCTAACTAGTGAAATATGAAATAAGCGACTTAACACTTAATCATTTCACAAAATACTAGATATAATATATATTACCTCACACAGAACTACAGGTAGTCGCACAACTTAAGAATTATATGCTGAATATTTAAGGAAGTCTAGAAGTTCGACAAATTGCCGAAACAAACTGAGAAACTTCGCTAACAGCTATTCTGTTTCGAACAACCTGTCTACTGCGAATATAGGAGCGAGAATGAAATTAAAGTTTCAAACTCGGGCCAATATCTTAAAATCAGACAAAGGGCCCAAACTTATTTCGCCAAGCGAAATTATCTCCCCTACTCCCAACATTTACGTCAGCTTAACGCGTGACGTAACTGCCACCAGTGACCGAGAAATGCGCGTGACAGTTGCAAATCTCAGACAACCGTCTACAACTGCGTCGTACAGATGCCGGGTTTGACACCTTAAGCTAGTGACAGGTGAACAAAATGGTAGACCAAAAGTCTGCTCTATGTCCAGCGAAACGAATTTCTCACACTTCAGGCCCAGAATCTGGTCGGGCCGCGCTCTGACCGGGGGAAACTGCAGACGTATGTCTGGCGAGAACCGTATCTTCACAGCTATCTGCGCGACTGACATCTGATGCAATAAGGTTACTAGTCAGTATGAGAAAGAAAAACGATGATGGGAAAGAAATATATTTTTCGCAACGAATGATGCGAAAAAATACAGGAAAAAACAAGTACGGAAAAGTAATAAAATGAAAGGATTAGGGTGAGAGAATAGGAAGAAGATGTAGGTAATTTAATGATATAAAGACCCACGTGACAGGACGTCCCCCCTTAAGATATGGAAGCACTCCATGTCTACGTTATGGAATTAAATTTCCTATAACCGTAGCTTCGGGGTGTCTGTCTTCTTCCTTCTCGTCTTCCCCCTCCCTCTCTCTCCAATTCCTACTCAAGTCTACTCCCCAAAGTTTCCTTTCTCTGGAATGTTTCCCATGCGCGCTTGAAAGAGCGTCGCCGCTTCTGACATTTTTGAAAGATTTCCTGTGATAGCGGTGGAATATCCCTGCCACTATCGTCATCTTCGTCAGTTTTGGCGATCGTCAGGAGATGGTCGGAGGTTGGCACTGGTCTTTCCAAGTATCTCTTTAAGAGATTTAAATGGAAAACCTTCTCCTTTCCTTGAATAGAGATCTGGTAGTTAGCCTTAGAAATCTTTTTCAGGACGGTAAACGGCCCTTGCCATCCGATCTTCAGTTGGTTGTTCTCGGTAGGGAGTAACACCAAAACTTTCTCTCCTGCTTCCAGTTCTCTCTCTTTCGCGACTTTCCTGTATCGGTTAGCGTGCTTTGTGCGTGCTCGCTTAAAGTTAGTCGTTGCTAGGTCCCACCCTAGTTTCAACCGTTCCTTTAAAACCGACACATATTTACTGGCTGAGACAACTGTCTCATCAGCCTTCTCGTCTGTCAGAGACTGAAGTAAGGCTTCAAGCGGGCCCTTAATGGGTCTGCCGAATAAGAGTGTAGCTGGCGGAAATCCTGTGGAAGTATGAGGAGATTCTCTGTAGCCAAATAATGCTGCAGGAAGGAATACAGAGATCCCAATCTTCAGGTTTCACTTGTGCCAGCTTACTTAGCATCATGTTGAGGTTTCCATTTGCACGTTCCACGAGCCCATTTCCGGCCGGAGTATATGGCTTAGTGTGGATGTGTTGGGTCCTCAAGATCTTAACGATCTCATCCATCAACAGGTTTCGGTATGGAGATCCGTTATCCGTCAACACTTGTTGAGGGAATCCCAACCGAGTGAAAATCTGCACGAGGGCTTCTGCGACATGCTTGGCATCTGCGCATGTTAGCGGGATAGCTTCTGCCCATAAAGTGCATGTATCGACTAAGGTCAGGATGAACCTGTTCCTTCTTTTAGTCCTTTCGAAAGGCCCTAAAATGTCGATCACAACCCGTTCGAATGGTGTTCCCATTATTGGCATTTCACCCATGTGGACTGGGGGTGTCCGTTGCTTGGGTGGTACACGTTGGCACTGGGCACAGGATTTGACGTACCTGATAATATCAGTGTTTACTCCTGGCCACCAATAATGAGTGGTTATACGTTGGTTTGTGGCGTTCTGTCCCATATGTCCGCTGAAGGGAAGAGA
The DNA here is from genome assembly GCA_024509875.1 of Oreohelix idahoensis. Lineage (NCBI taxonomy): Eukaryota > Metazoa > Mollusca > Gastropoda > Stylommatophora > Oreohelicidae > Oreohelix > Oreohelix idahoensis. The sequence continues at coordinate 20,840 of JAMPIV010010013.1, forward strand.
GTGCCCCATTTCTAGGATTTGGCTTCTGTACTGTTTCGGTACTAGGAGCTGGTTGTAACCTTGGTCAGGCTTGCCCGTTCTCCGATAAAGTACGCCATCCTTAGAAAAAATGTCCCCGTGCTGTGTGGGTTCCTTAGCCATGGGCAGTTTCCTAAAGCAGGGTGCCAAAGTAGGGTCCTTGTATTGCGCTTCTTTAAGTTCCATAGGTAACAAATTAGGCGCAGGCTCCCGTTCCTTCTTGGTTTGCCCTCTTGTAGTTACTGCTGCCACAATCGGCTCTTCCGGTTTCCCAATACACACGTATCTCCCGCCAAGTATGACTGGGTAGATGGGATCATCCATAACAGCCGCTTTGATCACGCCTCTGACAAAGTCAGAGTGTATCTCCACCAATGCGATGGGAAGCGCTGTAGGTGCATCACTCTTACGAACTCCACAAAGTTGTACGGTCTCTGCTGTCTCTTGACCGGGTTTGACCAGGTTTCTGGCAACAATGCAATCGTAAGAAAGCCCCGTGTCAAATAAGCAAGAAGTTTGAGAACCGTTCAAAGTAACAATACCTCGCGTTGAGGGTCTATCCCCAACAGGTTGGGAATCACTGTCAATAATTCCACCTTGCGAGACTGTCAATAAGCATCCGATGCGTTTCGGCTCGGTGTGCTCGGTCTGATCATATGTCCCGTGCTCAGGGGTTCTCCCTTTGCCACCTTGTCCTTTCTGGCTACGCTGCCATGTAGGGCGGTCGGGTTGATCAGACTGTTTGGGGTGGTTGGGGTACTTGTTCTTGTAGAACTTGGATTTTTCAGGAGGGGGGTTTTGAGGTCCAGTTTCTCTGTGGTTATTTTGGTTAGAAGCCTGAGAAGATTGCTCTAGGTTATGTTTTCGAAAATGCTCCTCTGTCGGTTTCCGCTTTGTGGCCGGTAGTTCAGCCAGTGCATTATGGTAACGCTTAGACTTTTCTAGGATGTCTTCGAGCTTTTCTGCACCCTGCTCAGCTAGAAATCTCCGGGTATCAGCAGACAATGTGTTCTTTATTTGTTCTGTTAAAACAAATTCCTCAAGACCTTCGTAGGTAGAGGGGAGCTGCGAGAGCTCTAGGCACTTTGTCAGATATCCTTTCAAACGAGACGAGAATTGCTGAAAAGTTTCAGAATTCTCCTTCCTGCTGTTGCGAAACAGTTGCAGAAATTTGCGCGCGTTCATTTCAAAGCGCTCCAATAACGCTTTCTTCAACAGATCATAGTTGTCTTGTTGGCTGCTTTCCAGTTTGGCGTAAACATCATATGCACTGCTTTTCAGCGCCTGAGAAAGCTTCATGTTCCAACGCGACCTCTCTAAACCGTACAGAGTTGCAATTTTCTCAAATTTTTCTAGCCAAGTGTCAATCTTCTCATTTGGACAAGGGAAAGATTCTAGCGGAAAAGACATAGCAGTGAGATGAGTAGATTGAGTATTAGAAGGATCAGTTAAGGAGGAATGCGGAGAAGACTCTCCATTGCTGGAGGTAGAGGCAGCACCACGACTTTGGAATTCTAGTGTTTTAAGAGCCAACTCATGCTGTCTCTGTTTCTCTTTTTCCTCAAGCTGTCTCTCCTTCTCTCTTTCCTCATGCTGTCTCTCCTTCTCTCTTTCCTCATGCTGCATCCTGCGAATTTCCATTTCCTCATCCATCTTCTTCTGCTGTAAAAGACGGTCTTCCGCTTCTTTCCTCTCCGCTGCCTCTTCTTTCCTCTTTAGTTCTTCTTCTTTCCTCTCTGCATCATATCTCTCAAGTTCGTCCCTGACAAAAGCTTTCGCTTCTTCTCCTTCCAGTCCCTCCTCTCTCGCTTCGTCCCTGAGGAGTTGTCTAAGCTTTGCCCTCTCGGCCATATTATGTCAGTGACTGAGACACGTGGAGATAGAAAATAGGAAAAAGAATAACCTGGTTCCTACCACTTACGAGAAAAAAATACCAAAAATCCGAAAGATGATATCCTTAACCCTGGGATACCTCCTCCAAAATAAAATCTAACTATCGCTGCTATTACCGGCAATAAAGCACCTAATGCAAAACACGACTACACCAACTAAATGGTAGTTAAGATTACTTCTGAAAAATAAATTGCTACAGTGGAAAACACAATGATTAAAGCAAAAATTTTGGAGAAAGAAAAAAAATCCCCTTAATTTTTAATCCACTATCAAGTTTACCCCTGAAGACAGTTCGGGTGAGGGAGGCAATTAATCTGGACGAATAGTCCGAAACGCACTCCTTAGCTTTGCTCAAACACCTACCTGCTTCAGAACCCTTGTGAATGTTATACACTCACAAAACTTTACCAGCGTTTAGTATTACAAATCAACAATAACATATATTCCGACAAAATCCACCTGTAACTCAAATGTATATTATTCAAAATGCTGTGGAAAAAAACTTATCAGTTTGTGTGGTCAGCACGCCCGTAAACAGATCGTTAGTCTAGGGGATAAATTATTTAAAATAAAACTCACAAGACAATCACACTCTTACTCTATTACAGAATAAAGAATATTAAGTTCAAAATCCAGATAGACGAGTCCACCTTTGTCGTACTCGTCTTCCTATTCTAAGTTCAAAAACCGGAAACGAGCCCACATGTGTCGTACTCGTATTCCTATTCTAAGTTCAAAAATCCTACGGACGAGAACCCAATTTTCGTATCGCCTTAGGATTTTGGGTTCAATTCCCGGTAACGAGCGACCATTTGTCGTAGATTTTAGATAGGAGTATTAAGACTAGGGTTGGTCCCTTCAGAATAGGTTGGAATGAGTGATAGATACAGTGAGAGCTGGTGAAAAAAAAAACACAATAGAATTTCCCCACGTGAGATGATAGAATGTGATAAAGAAGCTGTCTTTGAGAATCGAGATAATCTTCTCTCTCTCGCCTATCTTCTACGACCGCTTTTAAAGGCGTCAGACAGTTTACACACAGATATATATATATTAATATATCTCTATCTACTCACGGGCACGCACATATACGTGACGACAGGTAAACACACAGACGTGGGAATCTATCACAAATGAATTTATATGTATTTGAACGAGCTGACCAATGCACTGATTTAGTTCAAGAGGGAGATTTTTATTATTATCATCAAAAAAAAAAATCTTCTCACAACACCAAAAATACATCAAGGAAAAACATATACAAATAGTCATAAAATTTTAGAAAAAATGCTACAAGGATGATATCCCCGTTATGATCTTAGCTCTAGGTTTAGCCCACAGCCCCGTTAAGAGAACAGATGATGGCCCAAAGAGTTATAGATACGTAGGGTTTAGGCTAAGAGTTTTTCTTCTTCTCTCGTAAATGTATGCACAGAGTTGAATAATCTGATTTAGCCTAAGAAGTAAAGAAACTCTAGCAAATAGTAACAAATTCTGCAGGTTTAAACAAAAAGAATTTAGACAGTAAATGGGTGACAATCTATAACTGTAAAATAACACTCTGATCTGCGTACACTCATTCATTCAGCCATGGCCATGCAGTTATACTCACAACTTTGCTCGCTGCCTCTGGGAACATACTCAATTCTAGGACCTTCACACAGACCCGAAAATGCAGTCCTTGACCAAGAAATCCCCAGTTCCAAAAGACGTACTAAACTCTCAGGGAACGATTCCTTGGGTGTTCTAATTTTTCGAATGTCTGATTAAGTCACATAAAATATTGTCCAGGCACGAAAGTTAGCAGAGCACAATGTCATTAGCTTTGGTTTCTAGAATTTAAGGAATGTCAGATCGGTGTCTACTTTCAGGAAGTTACTATATTTGGTCACCACAGTACTAGTCAAAACTCTGTCGGAATGTTTCTGATCTTTGCTTGCCACAACGGGCTGAATTGTACTGAAGAGTTATTCTGGAAAAATTAATTCTGGCGCGAAGGCCTCTTACTTCATTTAACTGTTACAGTTCAGGTAATGAAAGTGATTTGTTTCTTCCCAAATAAAGTTCACGTACTAGAACGCTGGTAAAGTTTGGTACCACCGTTTCACTATATAAAAGAAAGAACACATATCAAATAATTTTACAATATGTACCCACTATAACTTACATTATTAAACCGCAAGTGTACTGCTTGACTTATCATTTAAATTTCCCGTAAAGTAAGTTATATCTTAAAAAAAAAAATCATCAATCCCCATGAATTTAGGAACACGTGCGTGTTCCGTCAACATCTCATGAGGTTTCTAGCATTTGTAAGTTAGCTTAGAAAAATATGATCTCGTCTGATTTCTTAGCAGTAAAATTTAACTTCATTATAGCTACATTATTGTTTAGTAAGCTAAGATATAATTTATTCTGCTATCCACTGAAACACGTCACTAGAAAATAATACAGACTATATAAATTTGGCACTCTGCGCAAAATCTAACTAGTGAAATATGAAATAAGCGACTTAACACTTTATCATTTCACAAAAATACTAGATATAATATATATATTACCTCACACAGAACTACAGGTAGTCGCACAACTTAAGAATTATATGCTGAATATTTAAGGAAGTCTAGAAGTTCGACAAATTACCGAAACAAACTGAGAAACTTCGCTAACAGCTATTCTGTTTCGAACAACCTGTCTACTGCGAATATAGGAGTGTTAATGAAATTAAAGTTTCAAACTCGGGCCAATATCTTAAAATCAGACAAAGGGCCCAAACTTATTTCGCCAAGCGAAATTATCTCCCCTACTCCCAACATTTACGTCAGCTTAACGCGTGACGTAACTGCCACCAGTGACCGAGAAATGCGCGTGACAGTTGCAAATCTCAGACAACCGTCTACAACTGCGTCGTACAGATGCCGGGTTTGACACCTTAAGCTAGTGACAGGTGAACAAAATGGTAGACCAAAAGTCTGCTCAATGTCCAGCGAAACGAATTTCTTACACCTCAGGCCCAGAATCTGGTCGGGCCGCGCTCTGACCGGGGGAAACTGCAGACGTATGTCTGGCGAGAACCGTATCTTCACAGCTATCTGCGCGACTGACATCTGATGCAATAAGGTTACTAGTCAGTATGAGAAAGAAAAACGATGATGGGAAAGAAATATATTTTTCGCAACGAATGATGCGAAAAAATACAGGAAAAAACAAGTACGGAAAAGTAATAAAATGAAAGGATTAGGGTGAGAGAATAGGAAGAAGATGTAGGTAATTTAATGATATAAAGACCCACGTGACAACAAATCAAAGTCACTAAACTCTGTACCAAAAAGCTGCCCCCTCACGGCAACTCATTTTAGCAACCACTTCAAAACATAAATTAGCCATCTCAAGTCGACACTAAGGCCAATGGACTACGATATTAGTAAATTGACAGCCTTCTGCAACACTGAACACACCATAACAGATCTAAGACATATTCCTTTTCTAACAGTACATGAAGTTCTCAAATATATCTTGGCATTAAAAAACAACAATTTATCTGGGCTTGATGGTACCAGCAATAAGATTCTACGTTACGCTGCACCCATCATTTGCGATTCCTTAACCTATGTGTACAACCAATGTATTGCACACAACTACTTCCCCACAGCATTTAAATCTGCCAAAGTGTATCCCCTTTATAAATCTGGCTCACATAGCGATCCCAACAGCTGCAGACCAATATCCCTTCTATCATCTCTTTCAAAACCACTAGAGAAACACATTTACAACACCACATTTCAACACTAAACAACAAACAAACTGCTCATTGATAGCCAGTCAGGTTTCAGACCCAAACATTCCTGTCACACAGCTCTCACCAAAATGGCAGACAACTGGCTGTCGAACGTAAATGATGGAAAATTAGGTGGTGCTGTTTTTGTTGACTTCAAAAAAGCATTTGACATGATTGACCACACTATCTTGGTTCAAAAGTTGGAAACCCTCAGAATAGGCCCTAATCCACTAAACATCATCAAGTCATTCCTGGCAGATCGACAACAGTTAGTGCTTCACAACAACTCGGCATAAGATTTCTCGAAGGTAGTTACAGGAGTACCGCAGGGCTCTATTCTTGGGCCCCTACTCTTCGCAATGTTCATCAACGACCTACCACTACATCTAAAATATTCAACTTGTGACCTCTTTGCAGATGATTGTGCTATCTACACTAGTGACAATGACTGCGTGGCACTTGAAATGACTCTTCAATGCGATGTAGACAATCTAACAAAATGGAGTAATATGAATCGTATGCCAGTAAACACAGCAAAAACGAAATCTATGTTGATTACCACCAGACAGAAACTCCTAAGCTGCACCAAAAGATCGCTACAGCTACACGCGGAATCAATACAAATTGAACATGTAACAGAACACAAAGTTCTAGGGATCACGATTGACCAGCACTTAACGTGGAACTCCCATGTAGGGAATTTAACCAAACACTTAGCCAAAATAAAACACTTCTTAGACGCAGACACTAGACTATTGTTCTACACCTCACATATACAGACACATCTAGATTACTGCTCTACACTATGGGATGGTTGCCCTGCTTCCACCTCGAAGAGACTGCACTCCCTGCATAAGAGAGCAGTACGTCTGATTACCGATAATCGCACGGCACCACACATAAGGACAGGAAAAGAACCCAAAATACTGTCCCTAAAAAAAACGTCTTCTCTACAACAAAGCCAAGCTGACTCACGCAATTCTATCAAACAATGCCCCGCCGTACCTACGATCATTGGTTCAAACCAGTAGAAGAGAGGGACAACAATTACATCAGTTACGTTTGCCCAAACCTAGGACCGACCTGTTCAAAAAGAGTCTAGCCTAATCTGGAGCCTACTTATGGAACAGCCTTCCACACCACCTAAAAAGCCTACCTACACAATATTCATTTAACAAAGCACTTTTCAAACACTTCCTCAACACTGATTATCTACCCCCATAGAAACAGCATTTGCCTGTCAACATCTCATTCATAGGTCAACATTTCTTTTCCTCTTCCGCTCGTTTTTTGTGAATAATTTGTTTTATATCCATGTAATATTATTACATTATTATATTTACTTTAAAATATTATTATATAATGTAATGTATGTGAGAATGTACGCGCATACCACTGTACTTTAGAAATGTGAGTCGTGAGAATGTACCCGCTTACCACTGTACTTTAGAAATGTGAATGTTTTCGTTTGCTTAATTCGTGAAGCGTTCCATATTTTTGGGACCTCAGACGTGTCAGCAGTGAGAAATGCAGTTAGCGACCCATAGCTAGACTGCTTGCGTCAGGGTCAGCGAACCAGAGCTGACCAAGACCCTACTCCATCTCCAAGTGGTGGTTCTGGAAACAGGCTGCATCACTGCAGTCTGGCTGAGTGAGTAGGGATCGAAGAGGGAAGGCTAACCCGGTCCCAAAAATGCCGTGCTGAAGTCGGATGTGTCGACCGAAAGGCGCAAATATCGCAGCGGCACTGTAAACGGACACAACGCAACCAATCATCCTTTTCAGGACGAACGAAGAAGAAGAAGAAGAAAAAGTTTTCTTAAATGGGATGATGTATATGAGAATAAGCAGATATTACATAATTTTTTTTTTAAACTGCTTAAAGACTTTACCTGCCACAGAAGTGCGTAAGAAAGTGTTATTATTATTATTTCATTTTCCACCAAGAATGTAAGGATATAAGCGAGAATGTGTTTATGTAATTTTTGTATTGATGATTGATGACACATTCAAAAATACAGATTAATTGTAGACGGTTTGACCGCATGAGTGAGTGTCGGTAAACATAATTATTTATTTTTATTTATTGTTTTGTTCATTTTATTATATTATTACTTTTTTTTCCCCAATTACTATCTTGTTTGTTTTTAAAAAAAACCTACTCATTTTTTATTATGATTGCATAATGTAAATGAATGCTGTTATGTTAACTTTATAATGTTGCTTGCCTTTAAATTAATGCTTAAAGTATCATGTGGGAATGAATGGATATAGTTTGCAAGATAAATGAGAGTGGAAGGGCAGAATGTTAGACTGGCCTGCGCGCCCAATTCTTAACCCTTCGAAAATAAAGTTCGTTCGTTCGTTCATAAAGTTGGATGTCTGTCTCAGCTTGTCTCCTTACTCTCATACTACCACCTCTATTTCTCTCATAAAGTTGGATGTCTGTCTCAAGCTTCTCTCTTCACTCACTTATAACCACATCTATTTCTCTCATAAAGTTGGATATCTGTAACGATATTTATGTATGTCCTTTTACATCATGTTCGTTATCTCATGTATTACCCCTTTATTTCTTCATTTTCCGCATTCATCGTCCTATTATTTGACATATTTTATGCCCCTATATTCTGCTCTAGCCGCTCCCAGACTTGTTTACGTTTCGCCAGGTGAAGCGTAATAATACCAGGTTAATTAGACAGGTCATCGGATAATACATGTATCACCTAAGTTGTCTAGCCATCTTTGATGCAGACAGTAAACGTGAAGAGGAATAGCGACTTGGACGTAACTCATTTCCGGGGCCAGCGACAAACAGGCAAGTGATCACCTAGATTCGCGGTCTGTTTGTCTGAGAAAGCCGTCTAGGGTGTGAGAAGACACAGGTGAAAATTAGATAATCGTTCCTGCTGGCCCATCTTTGTATCAATATTATCGATAATCTGTCTGGGGAGACAATATGATGGGAAAGCATCTAGACAGGAAATAAGGTCACAGATTTGTTTGTGAGCTTGCATAAAGATGCAATCGGAAGTATTACTGCCTTATTAGAAAGACGTCAAGCGTTGGAATTTTAATATTTGATATTTTAAAACACGCGGGGGGATATTACGATTTAACATCCTGACCCACTTAGTTCTAAAGAGCTCACCATTGGCTTAATTTGAGAGCCGGAGTAGATTTTGACTTTCATTGGCAAATTCGTCGGAAGTACAATCTGGGATTTTGTCACGGAGTGTTTCGAAGGCTTCGTCGAAATTATCTTCAAATTCCTTACTTTTCTCTTCCTTCACATGTGTCTGTTTCTCTACGAAATATTTGCACATGCGTTCTGTTCTATAGCTGTTTTTCAAGTCTTCACTAATAGTCCTGCCATACGATCCTAATGCTATCTTCTCCTACAAAGGCACTAAAAGTTATTTCTTTAGGGACGTCAGTATGATTTATTCGCTTGGTCGAAACTACAGTGGTTCCCAGAGGATTATATTTCCGTGTTCAGTGGTCAATTGAAGACGCCAGGATAAATCTTCCGGAATGGCTGAACGAGAGACGGTAATTAATTACCTCTTGGCGTGGGAATCAGAACGAGTTTTAACTTCATGCGAACAAATGCTGAGTTTTAAAATCACTTGCTGAGATACCGTTGAGAGGAGAAGCCCGCTCACAGAAGAGAAGCCTCAAGCTACCCCATATCTACAGTGTATGTGCCTGTGGTAAAGTGGGATGTTATAAATATTTATAGGGGACTTAGTGTACTGACTGAGATCAGCTGTGAAGGTATCTGTATCTAATAGGTGTAGTGTTTTACAGATAACCTTACTTGCTACCACATTTATACCTCAGTCAGAATTATTCTGGAATATTGTGATGACTACGTTAAATGTCTAGGGTTATGTAAATGATGAAGTGTAAGTCACAACAACAATAGACAGATAAACAATTTAATTTATTCCACCACACTTGACAACACTGTGACACTCACACACATTTAACACTCTATAAGACTATCTTAATTGAGTCAATGGTAAAAGTTCAAATATATATGTATTAATTACTTTCACTAATATATATCCTGATTCAACTACACAGTGAACCAGGAATCACAATCAAATGTAATCACAATTTATATGTACATAATTTATAAATATGAACCTTGTAGTGACATATTTTATTAGTATTATCCTATGTGTGTCAGTTGTGTAGTAGTACTATGAGGTAATACTGGTTTTGTTTTTCAAGCTATGTTGTTATTTGTCATCATGACTTCAAGTGTTTGTTTATCTTGGAAATAGTATGGGGAAACTTCACCGTTCCTATCAATTTAAACAATGTATTGACCCTCTGTTTTACTATAATGTCAAGTTTTGAGGGGGACACATAATGTTGAGCTCCATGGCCACAGAAGCTTATCTTTCGTGATGGCGGCAGGAAAAGACTCCTCTGCTCGATAGCTTCTCTGTGTTCTGGAGACACCTCACTGGTCGCTATCTGGACCCAGGAGTATGCTGTCAGCCTCTAGATTCAGCAAAGCTCAGACCAGGTGCTGCTTCAATAACATAGGACCACGGTCCCTGAAACAAGAAGGTTGTACCTCCTATTTCAGAACTAATTTATAATCTATTTCCAGACTGAACACAATACATAACAAACACTGAGTTCAGAGCGGTAGGCCAACTGTCAGCTTCATCTGAAACAATTTACACCAGTATACTCCTCCCTAATGGTTACCACGCCTCTGCAATTCCAGCATTAGTTCCTTCTAGTCAATAAGATAGGTGTCAGTGTACTGTTAGGCAATTCCATGCAATTTTACTTTTCTCAGACACGTTCTGTTCAGGTTGGAGCAATATCTAGGCCTTGCCTCATGTTCGCTACTGAACCACACACATATATAGACATAAATTATCAATTTACATTCAATTTTCATTAAAAAGATATTGAATATATCAAGCTTACCACAATTCATGGAAATAATACACAATTACGTTGACTGGCAATGAATATGGCACAAAATCCGACCTGCCGCTGTCTCAGGCTTTTATTTAGAAAAATATAAGCTGAATCTCAACGCACTGTTGCTTTAGAAAGTTTATTTGAAAATGTGGTGCTGAACTGACGCTTCTAATTGACTATATTGGCGGGTCTAACCAATCGTGCCATGTTTACACAGCTTTTCAAAAAAGTACCCTTCCTTCCGTCTCCCCTAACAACAAAAAATAGTATTTATAGTCCGACTAATCGTGTTTCGCCTTACATTTACTGCGCTCCAATCAAATGGGATTTAACATGGGGACCTATTTCCCGTACAATGGTGGTTTCAAAATCTGCCACTGAGCGATTCTGATTTTGGTGTTGTCTGACACCCTCCCTATTTCTTTTGGCTATAACTTGTTAATTCCCAGACTATTTGCGTAACACTTAACATATTATTTGTCAGCAAGTCCTAAGGAACCCAAATATACAAATTTAATGGAGCTAAGTGGTTGCGTTCAAAATATGCATTTTCTAGGATAGTCGTGTATTTTTTATTTTTTTTTATGTTTAGAACCGCCACCTGTCCTGCTGTACTGTCAGACTAATGTCAGGATTTTAGACATAAAACAGTAGAATGTCATGTTTCCTAATAAGCGTTTTGTAAGTTTTTTAAACCTAACTCTCGTATGGGTAGTGTTTTTTTATCACTGTCGATTTGAAAAAAATTTAGTGCTTGTGGCCTTACACGCGTGATGACTTTAATTGTATAGCGAGACGCGTGTTTAGTGTTGCATGCGTTCCTGCTTTCAGCCCTCCCTTCTCTCTATCCTAAGTTCATCTGTCTTTTCATCACGCCGTGTATAAAATGAAATTAATGGAAGTATTAATTTAGGTCATTACGCGGTGTGCCTAGCTCAAGGTTTTCTTAGAAATGCAGTACACGTGTTATTGTAGAAAGCGTGTATTGATGCAGTAGGCTTTTACTATCAACGTGAAAGCGTGAGAATATGCAGACGAAGCATAAAAACAAGGGGGATTTCGAGTACAGTCATTGTGACAGCACTGTTCTTTACCATTCTTCTTTCCTTTTATTGAATTTATTTGTTAGGCTTTACATTTTCCTTTTAATTTATATATGTGGATTTAGAATGTTTCACGACAGTGCCTTGAGTGTAACGCTACTCAAATTCTATTTCTTAAGCTGCGGATAATAGTCCTGATCGGTAAGCAAACTCTCAGTATTCGCTTAATTAGCTAACTCTAATATCAAGGGATTAGTTAATTGATGTCACGTGTTAAATACTTAATATTGTGGTTTTATTTCTTTACATTAGATACTGATTACATTAGATACTGATTACATTAGTACTGGCTGATATCTGAAAGTACTACATTCTAATGATATTGGGAATATGATGAAGAAAGCTGTTGTGAAAGAGTGAGGGAACCATGTTGTACAATGGACGAGTGAATGAAATATCATTCCTCCAGTGCAGTCACGCATGGATGCACACGGCCAGGCGTCTGCTTGTAACAAAGGTTGACCTGACTGACCCGACCAGTGTGAGACTGCTGCTAGACAGGAATTTGTAAATAAATGGACAGTCGCCTTTAAGGAAAATACTGACATTACGGTTCAGGTAAATATATTATTAGGCATCATTCTGAGATTAAATGTTCAGAGTGGCCGTAGTTAATATATCCGTATAAAACAGAAGAGTGATTACCTGTATTATTTTCCACAGCGCAGTTGCAGAATCTTAGCCAGTTTCTGGATTTTGATTGCTGTAATTTGTTGCACGAAAACCGCCTAGTTGCTCCATGCTACAGAGAGAACTAGTGCTTACTTCTCAAACCCTCTAGTGGTGATCACAAGCCAGCAACCCTGAATAGTCTACAGCATATAAGCATTCAACACCTCGTCCGCACCTGAACGTCATAACTCAACTTCACAACCAGGTTAACAAAAAATCTAGTCATCACTTGTACTGTAGCCTCCACTGAAGCAAATTATCCAGTTGGTAATTCCTAACTACTGGGACGCCCAAGAGAAGTCCAAGCAGATAAGGTTACTTAAAACACAAGCCAAATTCAGAATTCACTTTTCCAAGAAATAGCCATAGGAATAAACTCTCATCAGTGAGGAAAATAGCCTCTTATCAGAACCAAAGACACTGACAGTATTCTAAATCCTTGAATAAGCAATATCATAACTGTCTTTTTAAATTTCCTAGTATTTCTTTTCAAATTACATGACAACATTGATTTGATTTTCTACTGTAATTAAAGTAATTATGTACATTCTGTATATCACAATCATTCTGAGTTTGACTTAGTAGACTGTATGTTCTGTTCAGAAAAACATACTCAACACTCCTTGTATTACTTGTTACTACTAGTTCTTCTTTAAAAAGATTGAGTAAGAAAGAGTTAGTCACCGCCAGAAAAATACAAGAGTTGGTAGTCTAAACGGTGAGAGAATCACTGACACCAACCTGTGCTCTTCTGTTAACTCTTTCCCCCAACACTAGCTCACGTCAGTGAAAACTAGTGTCTAAAGGTCTATGTGTTTTCTACACATCTTCCTTGCTTATATCATCTACTTAATCTTGCGACAGATTTGAACTGAGAAATGGAAATATAATCTAGCGAAATCGGAGTCATAGATCAGACTGCATCGCAACGTCAAATTAGCAAACTCGCAAGAGCCAGAAAGACATTGGACTAAGAATTCCAAAATTATAAGTGACAGATCGCAGTATTTGGACAACTTTGAAACTTAAAACTAAACCCACATTTTTAAATACAAAGACTGGAAACTTAAAGGACCAGGACAGAGTATTTGGGCAACTTTGAAACTTAAAAGTAAACCCGTATTTTTTAAATACAAAGACTGGAGACCTAAGGAATCAGATCACCCGTCATAAGAGGAATACTAAAATTTCCCAGACCAAGTGATTCGAAAGCAGCTAACCTAAGTGATGTGTCCATTCTAACTGTTCCCGGAGATTGTGTTCCTAAATGTTACTTTGGGGTAAGTTTAAACATTTATTTTACAAATGTGAATTTGACATGTTTTCCTTGCTAAGTTGTTATATATGAGGCTGCAACCTGAACATATGAAAATAGTATATTCATAAACCATTACAGCAAGCGCTGGTGTTTGTTTTATGCTAATTCGCTCAGAAACGCAAAAGCAGCAGCAACCTCAGACTCCGAATGGAGCAGTGATGAGTGATGATTACATTACATGTGCCTAACGTGTATAATATCATTTTGTGAGGTAGATGTACCTTGTTAACTGTAATTCAGGCAAATCATTGCATTCACGCTGTCCAAGCAAAACACATATTTTCCCAGTTTAATACCCAGAAGAATGTTGGTAATTTCTAATCATCTTCCCTGAGTTACGCTGTGTACACTCAAGAATATAATTATTCAGAGAGGCTAACATTGGTGGGTGGACAGCGAGACAATGCGCCTGTTAATTTGCAGCCCACAAATGTACTTAGCAGAGGCATTTGTACTTTTTATTTTGTCTAAAGTTCGTGGAACGAAGCTATCAGACTGTTCGTGGTGCGAAGCTGAAAGACTAAAGTTTCGACGCCACTAGATGTGAGTTAAAAGCAGGGAATCAACACTAACCGTCAACATTGGACGAGTTGTGTGGAGAAGAGCCTGCATTACAGAAGAATTGACGAAACCACAGCTGCAGGGCTCACTTAGACCAGCTAAGTTTATTAAGGAAACAGCAAAAGAACAAATTGTAATTTATATCCTCAAACCAAGTCTCAGTGAAGACAATTTTATTTACATCTAAAAATTCACCATCATTCCATCGCTATTTTTACCTGTTAAAACTAATTGATTATTAAATTTGTTACATGTTATTTTAAAACTAAACAATCAATGTTCATTCAGTTATTGTAGGTATGAAAGCAAACGTATGAGCAAGACTCTTTAATATATATGCATCTAGAAATACATTTACATCTATAGAGCAAATACTTATAAAAAGAATTTCGCTGGGATTACACCAGCTGGGGGCTTGAACGGGCTAAAACCATTGCTTAATTCTTCACAAAAGGCGACGGATCAGATATAAGTTAATAGTGCTCTGCCCTATGCAGCACTGTTCTTGACTTCTGAAAACATCTTGAGAAAACTCCCTTGAGACAGAAGCGTCATTATCCTTCTATCTAAAACTCTGCCAAGAGTAATATAGTGCGAAGGTAGACACCTTTGAAGACCCATATTAGATACTCTTGAGTGTTGGCCACTGGTGGACCACTACTGCAGAGCCGAGGGGAGGCAATCCGTGACAATATCTGTCTCAAGCTTCTCTCCTTACTCTCATATAACCACGTCTATTTCTCTCATACATAAAGTTAGATGTCTGTCTCATGGTTCTCTCTTCACTATCATATAACCATATCTATTTCTCTCGTAAAGTTGGACGTCTGTTTCAAGCTTCTCTTCTCTCTCTCTCTCTCTCTCATATAACCACATCTATTTCTCTCATAAAGTTAGATGTCTGTCTCACGGTTCTCTCCTCACTTTCATATAACAATATCTATTTCTCTCATAAAAATGGAGGTCTGTCTCAAGCTTTTCTCCTCACTCTCATATCTTCTTCTTCTTTGATCCATAGCCGCCGCCCGTTAAAGTAGTCAGTGGCCATCACGCCTGGGTGCAGCAACAAATTGATTCTACTTTGTTCAGTCGGCGGCCATCCTTCGTACAGTGCGCCAACTCTGGTTCATTCTTTGCATCACGTCTTCCTGTCACAGAATAGTTTGTGCATGTATTTTGTGTGATCTCTCACACCTACAGCCACTCCGGGAGTATCCCCTCTTTTCTTCATTTTTCTCTGTCTCCCATTCAATCGCGTATTATTTGGTAATTTGTGGCCCTTTCATTCATTATTTTGCTCTATGCTGAATCTAGTAGGGTGAAGTCTCTAACACTCCACTCCCCTACGGAAGTATCTGCTTTGGACTATCTTTGTCTCTTACATTTTTGAATTACCACTGCCAGAGGTTATACTGTCAGCTTCAGCTGTAAATGAAGGAGCCAGCACAAGCTCCTCTACAACTCCGGGAAACTTCAGCAAATGGAAAGAGGAGCATGTGAAGCAAGGATGTGATATAAATTTTGAAGTTATTTACTTCTGAATCTTATTTTTGGTTTCTCCTTCTCCTTGTCTAAAAATTTAAACTTATGTAATTTTTATTTCTCCATAAGTATCAATTTTAGTAACATAATTTATTACTTACATGTGTTTGCTTTGCTTCCATTGTACTACATTTGCTTCTACATTGTAAAGGAAAGTGTTCAATGTTTGCTTACATTATTATTTTAAGTGTTACTAATTCATACCTTTTCTTCTTTCTAGGAACTTCAGGTGTGATGGAGGCTGAGGCAGCTAGTGTTTTGTGGAGCCGGTCTGTGACACGACACAAATTTCGCTACACCACCATGTTAAGTGATGGTGATAGCAAAGGATTCAATAAGATCATGGAAATTAAACCATATGGCCCTAATGTTGAAATCATCAAAGAAGATTGTATCAATCATGTAGGAAAAAGAATGCATACAGCTCTTCGTAATTTAGTTGCTGATTGCCGCAAGCAAAAAGTTACGTTTGGAGGACGTGGCCGTGGCCGTCTGACAGATGCAGCCATCCGAAAGCTTGGCATTTATTATTCCAGGGCTATCAGGCAACATACTACTGCAGCTGATATGAAGAATGCTATTATGGCTAGCCTACATCATTGCCATTCAACTGATGATTATCCCCAGCATCAGTTTTGTCCTACTGGCCAAGACTCTTGGTGTTTCTATAAAGCAGCCTTATCTAGGAATGAGTATGCTTTTGGGCATCAAAAACGTATACATACGCCCCTGGACTTTAGGCTGTTGAACAGACATTTGACACCAGTGTATGACAGGCTGACAAATCTGAAACTGTTGAGTCGCTGTGAAAGAAAGGCTACCCAAAACTCCAATGAGAGCCTTCATTCAGTTATTTGGAGTAAAGTGCCAAAGCATATCTTCCATTCACGAAAGCGTGTGGAATTCTGCCTTCTAAGTGCAGTTGCTGAATTTAATGAAGGACCTGAGGCTGCTTGATAAGGGTGGATTTAGGGCTTGCTCCTCTTTGGTGATAAGGCCGCTATCGTGATGCTTCCATAAATGATAATGGCAGAACTGACCACCATGGACGTTATAGGTATAAGTCCAATTTCGTTGGAAAATCTTTAGCCCCGTCACAGTACCACCCCTATCGACACCAGGTATTATAGTTCAAGATGTAGGGTGTCTTATCTGGTTTTGTGTTGTTGTTGTTGCTGTGTATAATAGTGATGTGGTTCACAGAGTTACAGCACATAGGGTATGACATGTGAAGTCATAAATGGGCAAACTGCTCTTGACGTTTTCATCATTTATTTCTGACGCCACAAGCACAGGTACGTTACATCCAGTTCACAATAGAGCAAAGTCATGACATTCACGAATATCAGCATACATAGTTCATCAATGCATTTGGCATATTCTCAAAATGATGATATGGCGCCAAGGAATTATATTGTTGGCTCCAAATACAAATGTACATCAAAAAATCCTCCTACTGTTCAGATGTGCTAAATGAGTCAAATCATAAGTCGCACGAGGATGGCATTCCAGGAGTGCAGGTCAAACTGACCTTTACAGGCATTCCTAAGTCTAACCTTGACGTAGGCGTAATCGCTGAAACACAGCGACGTTCATAGAACATAAGACTGTCCTACGGGCTGAGTATGACCCGTGTACATATAGATCTCAGGTATGAAGATACCTGGGGCGTGACTTCTAATAGAAGAACCTTCCTTTCTGTAAAACATACGTGAGCAGAGATCGACCATTGTCAAACATAAAGTTAAGTTACAGATTGGATGTAAATGAGGCATTACCTTCGTTCGAAAATCCACACCACAGAAAACATACGCCTCCAGGCGATTTGAATACTCAAGGGAAGGACCTTGTAAGCTAACTAACTCACTATAAGGCTCCTAATTCCCTAACAAAATCACAGAGACGCCGGAACGCGTCTTCTCTGCTTCACAACTTTCCATCGACTCTAAAGATAAAGAAACTTCCCAGACGCCTCGCGTCCGGACATGCGCAGAACCCATACACTTGAATAGCAATCAAACAAGACGATCTAGGAACATTCCAGATAAAGATTTAACTAGATCGAGCCTTATATGGACATGAACAGAGAACCTCAACACTGGTTTCAGACATTCCAACAACAGTTGACCGATACTACCAAATAAGGAGAATGGTCACACTTCGTTCAAAAAATATGGACCGAACGTGTCTCGACACAAGAGGAGGTAACATCATATTAAATGATAATCTCAATTATCCAGAGTTATGTAGCTTTGACCGAAAAAAAATTAAAGTGTACATTTCAGTCAATCTAATTACACAATGTCTTTAGCAAAAAATGATCATACAATGTCTTGAGAAAAAATGATCATGCAATGACTTTAGAAAAAATGATCTGTGCGTAACACTGCTATATTTTTCAAGAAAGTCCTGGGGCTGAACAGAGGAAAAGAGGCTTGTCGACTGGCAGGAGCAAGAAAGCGTAAACGTCTCGTGCTCAGCTTTAAAACGGCAGAAAACTGCACTAAGAAAAGGAAGGAAATTAGGCACAAATCTCAACAGAAAGCCAGACAAGAAGCTGCAGAGGAAGCTGGATATATGGCCGGTATGTTCTGAATGACAAGTAAGTTATTGTTTTTGCTGTAGTATTACATACTTATTTAATTGTTGTCTACTTATGGAGAAAAATGCGATTTCTCAAAATCTATTTTTCTCATCCTAATTTTCTTATAACTTCCACACTTATGTATTAATTGACATAAGAATTGGAACATATATTGCCCATAATCTTTTAAAACTTTTTGTGTGATGGATTTTAAGTATCTGATCAAACTTTTGATTAATTGCAAAAAGTAATGTAAAATTTAGTAAAATTTGTTACTATTTTTAGACACTATTTTCAAAGTCCTACAACTTTTTTTTGTATTAAAGTTATCAACAATCCATCACACAAAAAGTTTTAAAATGTAATGATAAACGTTGTGTTTAAGTTTGGTATTCATAGCTTAATAAATAAAAAAGCCGTAGCAAATTGAAATAGAACAAAGAATCCAATATTGCTCAGCTCTAAAACGGCAGAAAACTGCACTAAGATAAGGAAGGAAATTAGGCACAAATCTCAACAGAAAGCCAGATAGGAAGCTGCAGAGGAAGCTGGCTATTCTGCCAGTATGTTCTAAATGACAAGTAAGCAATTTTTCAGGGGCAATATTACATACTTATTTAATTGTAGTCTATTTATAGAGAAAAATGCGATTTTCTCAAAATCTATTTTTCTCATCTTAATTTTCTTAAAACTTCCACACTTATGTATTAATTGACATGAGAATTGGCAAATATGTTGCCCATAATCTTTTAAAACTTTTTGTGTGATGGATTTTTAGTATCTGATGAAACTTTTGATTTATTACAAAAAGTAATGTAAAATTTAGCAAAATTTGTTACTATTTTTAGACACTATATTCAAAGTCCAACAAATTTTTTTGCATTAAAGTTATCAAAAATCCATCATACAAAAAGTTTTAAAATATAATGATAAACGTTGTGTTCAAATTTGGTATTCATAGCTTAAAAAATAAAAAAGCCTTAGTAAAATATGGCCGCCGTTTCTGTGGCAACCAGTGGTGCAGTGCCATCAAACTCTTCATTTTGCGTATCTAGTATTGATATAGGTTAAGTCTGTGCATTTTCATTGAAATCCAGCAATTAATAACGAAAATAGCATTTCAGTGTAGTTCAGGCACAAATCATTATTCGCACTGTCCAGACACATTTTCCCAGTTAATACCCAGAGGAATAGTGGTGATTTCTACTCATCTTTCCTGAGTTACACTGTGTATACTCAAAAATTTAATTCTTCTGAGAGTTTAACATTGGTGGGTGGACAACGAGAGGATGCGCCTGTTAAGCTTCCAACTCAGTGTACTTCTTCTTCTTCTTCCATCCTTAGCCATCGACCGTCAAAGCAGACAATGGCCAATCACGCCTAGTGGCATCTTAAGGGCAACAACAAATTGATTTTATTTGCCGTTGTTTCCCATCACGCCTAGTGGCGTCTTTAGGGCAACCACAAATTAATCTTTATTTGTTGTTGTTTCCGTAATCAAAGTGACTGGCAAACAGGTGATCAGCCCATTGTGCTCAGTGTACTTAGCAGAGGCATTTGTCTTTCTATTTTTTTTCTAAAAGTACGTGATTACAAGCATCAGACGGTTTGAAATACAAACGTTACGACGCCGCTAGTATGTGGAGAAGTGCATTCATCACCAAAAAGAAATGTCGGAAACCACGGCGACAGGACTCACCTAGAGTTAAGTTTTCGTGTAAAATAGGCGAAAGCAACGGACTTTGATAAATCCTCACTTACGTCTCAGTGACGAAAACTTGTATTAACAACAAAATTTCACAAATCTTTCCATATTTATTTTAACTGTTAAAGACTAATTCATTATTAATATTGTTACTTGTTGTCTTAAAACTAAACAATCATAGTCGCTCCAATTTGTATATGTATGAAAGCAAACGTATGAGCCAGAACATTTTATATATATATATATATATATATATATATATATATATATATATATATATATATATATATATATATATATATATATATATAAACTCAGCTGGGGGCTTGAACAGGCTTAAAACCATTGCTTAAATCCTTCACAAAGGCGACGGATAGATATAAATTAACCATTGCTCAGCGCTATGCTGCATGGTTCTTGACTTCTGAATTATCTTGGGAAGACTCCCTTCGGATAAAAGCGCCATTACACTTCTATCTACACCTCTGCCAAGAGTAATCTTGTGCGAAGGTAAACACCTTTGACGACCCATTTAGATACTCTTGAGTTTTGGCCATTGTGGGACCACTACTGCAAAGCAGGGGAGGCAATCCGTGAGACTTCCACAGTTCTTCGCCAGGTTGTTTTTGGTCGGCCTCTCTTTCGCTTTCCTTCGGGGGTCCATAGCATTCTGTTCTTGTAATGGTATCAGGGTCCCTTCTGAGGATGTGGCCAACCCAACTCCAGCGTCTGCCAGCTATGATGGTGTGCATGTCCTCCTGGTTACTCCGAATAAGTAGTTCTTGGTTGCTGATGGTATTCGGCCAAAATATTCGGAGAATTTTCTTTAGGCAGATTGTGTGGAAGGAGGACAGTTTCGACATTTCCTTCTCTGTTACTCTCCAGCATTCCGCATCATAGAGAAGCACAGAAAGTACACATCTCTAATACAGTCTTAATTTGGTGTTTGTGCTGCACTCTCATATAATCACACCTATTTCTCTCAAAGTTGGAGGTCTGTCCAAAGCTTCTCTCATCGCCACACGTGTATTTTCCGACAAGCACCAATATGCTCCTATTCTGGAGCCAAAAGTCTTGGAGGACATGTTCTATTGTTCACTGGCCTTTCCCGTTGGGGTCACATATTTGTATGACCAATTTTTAATTTTTTGAGCAGGTGGTATATCGAGTCTGCAGTGGCTAATTCTCAGTCTGAAAGTTATCACGAGACCTCTTCGTGATACGGGAGTAGTATACTGGAACCGACTGACGACTCACCATCATGTGTTTAAAAAGGTAGACTCATAGCACAAACTGCCGTAGAGGAGTGAAGTATTAGAGACTTCACCATACTATGTCCACCTTTTTTATGACATGGAGCTACCAGTTCCTTTCCTCGTTGCCTTTTCCGTCTCTAAATTGCGAGCAGATTCAGGTACCCATGTACAGCTGGATATGTGGATACAGAAAATGTCCTTCAAATGTGGATACAGACTAGTGTTTCTAGTCTTCTGCTTCTTCTTCTTTGATCCTTAGCCGCCGACCGTCAAAGCAGTCAGTGGCCATCACGCCTGGTGGCGTCTTGTAGGGCAACAACAAATTGATTCCACCTTGCTTGGTCGGTGGTCACCCTTCGTACAGTGCCCCAACTCTGGTTCCTTCTTTGCATCTCAGCCTCCACAGTCCTCCGCCAAGCTGTTTTTGGTCGGCCTCTCTTTCGTTTTCCTTCAGGGGTCCATAGCATAGCTGTTCTTGTGATGGCATCGGGGTCTCTTCTGAGGACATGGCCAACCCAGCTCCAGCGTCTGCCAGCTATGATGGTGTACATGTCCTCTTGCTTGCTCCGAGTAAGCAGATCTTGGTTGGTAATGGTATTCGGCCAAAAGATTCGGAGAATTTTTCTTAGGCATGTTGTGTGAAAAGAGGACAATTTCGACATTTCCTTCTCTGTAACTCTCCAGCATTCCGCACCATAGAGAAACACAGAAAGCACACAGCTCTGATATAATCTTAATTTTGTGCTTGTGCTGTACTGAGAGGACTTCCAGGTGTTGTTTAGACTAAAAAAGGCTGTTCTTGCTTTGTTCATTCTGTTGTTGATATCTTTGCTTGCTCCGCCGTCTGGTGTTACTATACATCCTAGGTATGTGAAGGTGTCTGTCTGTTCCAGTTGCTGATTCCTTACTGATATGGGCTCAGGGTTGCTCACATTAAGCGTCATGACCTCTTTCTTCTTTAGATTGATGTTCAAGCCCACCTGCTGGCTATACTTATTAAGTCTATCCGTTTTTTCCTGGATGTGTTGATCTGAATGTGCTAGTAGTGCAATGTCATCTGCATATTCCAGATCTTCCAATATAGAAAATGTAGTCCATCTTATTCCTCTTGGACTGCCCTCTGTTGTCTGGCGCACCACACAGTCTATGACTGTTAAAAACAGAGTGGTTGATAAGGAGTATATCTGTCGAAGTCCTGTCTTCACCTCAAAGGTTAGGTTGCTCTGCCCAACGCTACACGTAAAGTTGGCATAGAGGCTTTTTTATGATTGACACTATGCAGCTTGGAATTCCATAAGCCCTCAGTATTTTCCATAAACTGTTCCCATGTATACTGTCAAAAGCCTTTTCAAAATCAACGAAATTAATGTACAGCTGTCTTTGCCATTCTGAGTACTGCTCTATAATGTTCCTGAGGGTAAATATATGATCTACACATCTGTTCTTTCTAAATCCTGCTTGTTCTTTCCTCAGTTTGTGGTGTACTGCTTTTGAAATTCTCTGTATAATTATCCTGCCTAGTATTTTGCTGGGAACTGAGAGAAGAGTTATTAGTGTTTCTAGTAACCTTGTTTAAAACTGACCAATAAAACACTTCATAACAGAAAATGTCGTTGACATGTGGATATAGACCAGTGTTTCTAGTAAGCTTGTCTAAAACTGCCCAATAAAACACTTTACAACGGAAAATGTCCTTCACGTGTGGATATAGACCAGTATTTCTAGTAAGCTTGTCTAAAACTGACCAATAAAACACGTTACAACGGAAAATGTCCTTCACATGTGGATATAGACCAGTATTTCTAGTAAGCTTGTCTAAAACTGACCAATAAAACAAGTTACAACGGAAAACGTCCTTCACTTGTGGATATAGACTATTGTTTTTATTAACCTTGTCTAAAACTAACCAATAAAACACTTCATAACAGAAAATGTCCTTGACATGTGGATATTAGACTAGTGTTTCTAGTAAGCTTGTCTAAAACTGACCAATAAAACACTTTACAACGGAAAATGTCCTTCATATGTGGATATAGACTAGTGTTTCTAGAAACCATGTCTAAAACTGACCAATAAAACTAGTCATAACAGAAAATGTCCTTGACATGTGGATATAGACAATTGTTTCTATTAAGCTTGTCTAAAACTGACCAATAAAACACGTCATAACAGAAAATGTCCTTGACCTGTGGATATAGACTAGTGTTTCTAGTAAGCTTGTCTAAAACTGACCAATAAAACACGTCATAACAGAAAATGTCACTGACATGTGGATATAGACTATTGTTTCTATTAAGCTTGTCTAAAACTGACCAATAAAACACTTCATAATAGAAAATGTCCTTGACATGTGGATATAGACTATTGTTTCTAGTAAGCTTGTCTAAAACTGACCAATACAACACTTTATAATAGAAAATGTCCTTGACATGTGGATATAGACTAGTGTTCCTTAACTGTGGTCCATGGACCCCATGAGACCCTGTAGTGGTTTTGATGGTATTGTATGATGGTGATATTACTAAGTGTGATGTATGAGGTCAGCTGTGAAGGCTCCTGAGATAAAATGTAGCTGTGAATTTTCAGAAGGCCTTTCTTGCTACCACTACGACCTCACACCTATCTTTTTTTTCTAATGAGTGTGGCTACGTTAAAATCTAGGGTACTGAATGTAATGTGTTGTATTGACATATACAAACACACACGCACAGATATTAAATAATATAATATTATCAATAAAATTTAGAACACAATGAACTAAATTCAGCTGGTGAAATTTTAGAAAGTAAATCTTTTTTTTAAATTTATTTGTTCTGAACCAAGGTTTTATTTTGGCCAGAACATATGAAAGATTTTGGAATTTATGAGTGAATGGCATGAATAAATGGCATGATAAATAAAAGGTGTGTACGTATATAATTTTCACGATTTGTTAATATTTCTACAGTTCATAATTTTATTTTCCCTGGGAGAACGATGAATAGATGTGCTGTTGGGGTGGCTTCATCCCTCCCTGTCTATGCCTACCAAACATTGTCCATTAATGATGGAGGGAAATGGGATGTTTTAGTAGTAATTCACTTTGGGTGCTATGTCTATGAAGTTGGTGTAAATCCAGCAGACCAGCCTGCTTACGTAACTTTGAAAGAGTAGTTCGGGTGCTGGAATCTGGTGGCCCCACCTCTCCGTGCTTGGGGGCAATATATCGGGTGGCCCCACCTCTCCGTGCTTGGGGGCAATACAAGGCTGTTCTGCCGAGATGCGACACTGCACGGGTCCTCACTGTCAATTATTTACCCAGCATTTGACACCACCTTTTGGTGTCAACATAAAAAAACTCACTGTTCAGATTATGAATAAAGAACACAGAAATGCTAGCAAAACTCAGCTGAGCTGCTGGCTATAGTATGGCGTCCCTGAACTTATTTCAATTTACTTCATTGGAAATCACCACACTTAAAAATTTACTGTGTCTATCACTGGACAACTATTGAGGAATGGCAAAAAAGCGCGTCTGAGCGCTGATAATATGATTGTCTGTGGCCAATCAATGCCTTGTGTTTTTTTCAAATTCAAATTTCCTACACTAAAGTCATTTCAGTCATGCTTCAGTCAAGTATGGATTTTTATCTGTTAGTCCGTCCGTCTCTACTTGCGTTTTCACAAAAAACGTACTTGGTTTTTGAACCAACCTATCCGTCCCCTCTACAAATTTTGTCTTTAAAGTTATTTTTAGCCACAGCTCCCACCAATGTCCCTCTCTTTCATTCTAACTAGGTTTGAACACTTGAGTCTCAAGGTCGCGGTTTTTGTGCAAATTAGTGACATGTTTGATTCAATGCAGTCTTTCGCTGATGTGAACAACACAGTCTTTTGTCAATGTCTTCATTATTATCTATCCGTCTGTATAAATAAAAGCATATTATTTCACTGCTCAAAATGGGCCATCCGGACAGCTAATTTTTATATTCCTAACATCATTATTAAGAAAAAGTTACTTTTCAAGGTTAGTTTTTTTTTTTCGAAATATTTTCTAGAATCTTCTGTGAAACGTGTGCCGCTGCATTCAAATAAAGGACAAAATATTGCAAAAGCGTCCAAAAAAATGACTGTTGCGTATAATAACTATGGTCCCTTTTGTCGATTTCGTTACCTTGTGTCAACTTGGGGACGTGACTTTTCCTCCGTTCTCTCTTTCCCCCCCCCCCCCGCCCCCCCCCCCCCCCCCCCCCCATTGCATCTTTTAAGCCTTGCTAGTCTCACGCAATTTTTCAGTCATATTTTTTTCCTTTTTGATCCGCCGTTCATCTCATCCCGTTCAAATGGTAACCGTTCTAGCAATTTAAATTTCCATGGCGGGTGATGACCCGCGGCGTGGGCGATCATGCCTTCTAGTAACTTACGCATTCTTTTTATCCCTACATTTTATCCTTTGGAGATATTTTTACGTTGTATCACTGTTAATTTTATGACAGACCCCGTGAATTGATTCTAGGGTTCCGTGTAAATAACTTCAAATGTTTATTTTTATTTTCATCTAAATTTTTACAGGAAACCTGCGCCAAGCATTCACATGCTCATGCAGCGGTGGCTTATGAAGCAATTTGTTTTACATGATAAGGTTGCCAGCCCTCATTTTGTGACATAATTTTGATAGAGCAAAAAAGAGTAGAACCTTCCACTCTCCAAGAAATACAGTAAAAAAAATGACTAAAGAGGGAGAGCACGTGTGTCTAGCTGCCTCATCATAGAAACAACAGTTACTGGAAGAATCACTGCAAGAGCATATAAATGCTTTCGTGCGGGATTCCTGCAAGGGGAGGACATGTAGTGTTGGTCCTTTGATCTTAAGGAGCGAAAAAAGGACGATAAAACAGTATGGTCAATTAATGTTGATACAATACGGTTTATTGTTGTCTCTCCGTCAGTTCTTTCAGCAGATAAGACTTTCTTTTGAGTATTTTGCCTTTTTTTGTGGCGAAGCACGTGACCTTTCAACCTAGACTTGTATCCGTTGGTTATACCAACGCAATTTGTCATTCAAAAATAAATGAACTTCGTTATCTGAAGCGTCTTGTTGATAAAAACTAAGCCCTGAAAAGGACTACTAGGATCTATCAGTTAGCATGAAGTAGCCCTGATAAGGACTGCTAGCTCATGTAACGTTGATAGATACTAAATCCTGAAAAGGACTAACGTTATCCATCTGCTAGCATGATGCAGTTCTGAAGAGGACTCGCCAGCTGCTCGTACGTCATACAAAATGTGACGACAGATTTGACCTAGTTTTCATCAAACTGTGGGGTTCCTAATACTTGAATGAATTATGGTAGATTTCTATCCGGTCAGAAGCACCTGACTAACTGTTACAACCCGAAGGAGCTGTATGAAAATTTATCCGAGGGAATCTGACCAAAAAATAAATAAGTAAATAAGACATCCTCGAACATCTAAACCAGACGGCAGCGTTAAATTCGCCATAAATATCACGAATCATCATCATCCTCATTTAACTCCTCGTGAATATCAATGCCTTGAACAAACTTATATCGTCGTTTTCCTGTCCTGTGGCATCAGGTCAAGGTCTTTCCATGTCTTCCTTATTCCTTTCACGTCTGTCTCCAATTCTTGTTTAAATGTGTTCTTGGATCTCCCTCCACCATCTTTTACCGTATGGATTCCAGAGCAAGGAATGCCTTGTAATACTATCAACAGGTTTTGTCAGTGTGTGTCATATCCATCGCCAGCTTCTTCTTCTTAGCTCTTGTTCAACTGCGCTAATTAGGTCTTGTCATCAGGTCCACATTAGTCATCTTGTCATACCACTTCAATCCTTCTATTCTACACAAGCACCTGTAACTTCCAAAATGTCACGAACAGCACTAGTTAACTCATTGATGACGTCAACATTCCTAAACAAACTGGCACTCAGATTTCTAGATCTATTTTCGGTTTGTAGCCATAGAAACCAGTTTGGGGACAGAAATGTTAAACCATGTTAACTCATTCTTTTACAGGGAAAGATAATATCCATGAACAGATCCTGGAACAGAACCCATTCAAAAATGTTCTGCTTTCTGCAACATGGATCGTGATCTATGAAAGAATGTCATACTGTTTGTTGCATGCAACACGCCGACTTTTGGACATTTTCTTTTATTTACGTGCACGTTCCCGCCAAAAATTGACGGTGAAATACTGATGTTGTGCTCTGTCTGCTGCGTGGCTGATGGTGTCACCCGGTGTGGCCCGCACCCCACTAGTGACGCCACTGATGGTGTCACCCGGTGCGGCCCGCACCCCACTAGTGACGCCACTGATGGTGTCACCCGGTGCGGCCCAAACCCCCCCAGTGACGCCACTGATGGTGTCACTAATTCTCCTGTGGTCATTTCATCCAAATCCATTCCATCAACTTTATTGAATCAGTATAGTCAAACTTATCATAACTTATGGTCAGTGGTCAATGCACCACGAACACAATTGAAAGGCATGCATGCTCTTTTAATGTGTGTTATGTGTGTTCAGTTTAGCTTTCGCGGTGCAAGGAGCGCCTTTTCCGTATTTTCCTGAGAAGCTGACGGGATCTTTAATTGTTCGTTATCGGGCGTTTTTACTTAGACAACTCGTAATACGGGGACAGTGCGGCGCACGAGAAACGGTAGATTTTCTGACCTTATAATTCAAACAACATTAAGTATATTTGTGACAAGAAAAATATTTGTTGACACTTTATGTTGGATATTACAAAGTTTAAGAGCATTCACTATATCTTTATGGAAATCATAATCTGGCGGACCGCAGCTTTATAAAGAAAGAAATATGACTAAACACAGCAAGCGCTTGTCTGTTATGAAAAACTGCCGAAGCAATGGCTTACGTATAACATACTTAAGAAACCCTCCCCACTCTTTTCTCCAATAACCTTTACGCACGAGTTTATTACAGATACGAACATGTACAAACTGAATTTACTTCCCAGGTAAAGATGAATCTTCTTAACGCTTCACGTGTGATAGACATGCATGGCTGCGTTCATATTGCGTAGGCGATAGTAGATAAGTAGCCACAGCTACGCCTATAAGTTTTAAATTTCTATTATACTGCTGTTATTTCAATGTTTACACGTTTTATATTTATCAAGGAAGTTGAGTATATTTATCAAATACTTCTCATATTTCTGTCGCTGCATGATTTGCATCAAAATGTATTTCTTTAAGTTTTGCATTCCTCCTACTCTGCGTGTTTATTTCCGTGTCTTCAAGTTTTATATTTCTCCTACACTGGTGTTATTTCAGTGTCTTCAAGTTTCATATTTCTCCTACACTGGTGTTATTTCAGTGTCTTCAAGTTTTATATTTCTCCTACACTCCTGTTATTTCTGTGACTTCAAGTTTTATATTTCTCCAGCATTCCTGTTATTTCTATGTCCTCAAGTTTTATATTTCTTCAACACTGGTGTTATTTCTGTGTCTTCAAGTTTTATATGTCTCCAACACTGCTGTTATTTCTGTGTCTTCAAGTTTTATATTTCTCCCACACTTGTGTTATTTCTGTGTCTTCAAGTTTTATATTTCTCCTTCACTGGTGTTATTTCAGTGTCTTCAAGTTATATATTTCTCCTACACTGGTGTTATTTCAGTGTCTTCAAGTTTTATATTGTCCCTACACTCCTGTTATTTCTGTGTCTTTAAGTTTTATATTTCTCCTACACTGCTGTTGTTTCTGTGCCTTCAAGTTTTATATTTCTCCTACACTGGTGTTATTTCAGTGTCTTCAAGTTTTATATTTCTCCTACACTGGTTTATTTCTGTGTCTTCAAGTTTTATATGTCTCCTACACTGCTGCTATTTCTGTGTCTTCAAGTTTTATATTTCTCCTACACTGTTGTTTTTTATTCCACTTCTTAATATGCTACAAAAGTTATGTCAACAAGTGTTATATTTCTCCTACACTGTTGTTATTACTTTGTTTACATGTTTCTTCTTCTTCCTCGTTCGTCCTAAAAAGGACGTTGGTTGCGTTATGCCCGTTTACAGCGCCGCTGCGATATTTGCGCCTTTCGGCCGACACATCCGACTTCCGCACGGCATTTTTGGGGACCGGGTTAGCCTTCCCTCTTCGATCCCTACTCACTCAGCCAGACTGCAATGATGCAGCTTGTTTCCAGGACCACCACTTGGAGGTGAAGAAGGGTCTTTGTCAGCTCTGGTTCGCTGACCCTGACGCAAGCATTCTAGCTATGGGTCGCTAACTGCATTCTCTATTGCTGCGTCTTTGGGTCATGTTTACATGTTTGACACTATTCCTACACTACACAATTATTATTTCTTTCGTTGTGGGAAAACTTCCAAGGTTGTTTGGTTTTCCTGGTGTTTTATATGTACTAGTTACTACTGCTTCTCAGCTCACGACAGTACGCCACAGTATACAACAGTTTACGTTATTATTTTTTCTTGTAACTAACTACCACAGCAAATAAGAATTATTAAAGATAAACAAAAAATACATAAACATAATATTCACCACACGTTCAAATAGAAATGCCACAAACCATAAGAAGGACAAATACAATATATCAAAGGACAAACCCCTCAAAACGCAACAGGGTAAAGGGAGATATACTTAATAACTTGTAAGGCATACACTATAAACACTGCAGACGTCAGAAAACACTGCAGACAGACGTCAGAAAAAAACACCACACCAAACGCCAGAGAATTCACAATCTGAAGAAAAGAAACAACAACAAATGTAATGTACTATATAGAATAAGGAGCACTATATACCTAAATTAGAACCCATATAGGGTTGAATAGGGTATTCCATGCACAAAACAAAAACCAGTTTTATTTCATAGGATCAAAAAAATCAGTCCATCAATTGTTTTTGTTACAACGTGTCACCCCGACTTTTTCTGCTGTTAATTCGTTCTTTTCAGTTTGAAAACCCATATTTCTTCTCTTTCTCTACAGCTCGTTAAATACCATTATCTGTCTTTGTTTTTCGCTCCACTGGAACGGTTGATCGTATTACTTATCAACTATTTTTTTGTTTGTGCCGCCACCTTTACCTTCACACGGGATGTTCGGTTTAGTTTTCCCTCTCGTGTATAGGCGGTATTTCTGATTTGGTTTTCTTATAGTCATTCATTACCTGTCATTAAACTTTACGTGTAGAACAGGTATTCAACAAATACGCGCCACACCTTCATCTTCTGTGTTATCTATTCAAAGGCTTCTTTATTCACACACGTCTATGTCTAAACTACCTTCTCCGTGTGTGTCGGAGTGGCTAAGAGGTATGGCGACCGCCTCTAATTCTAAAGGCATGGGGTTCGTTGATGGACATTTTTTTCAGAACCAGTGGCTCCTAATGATGTCATACCCTGATCTCCTGGGGGTACTTGTGTGATATTTCACCGCTAAAATAAAATTTTCCAAATTTATTACCAAAACTGACAACCGTACTCTTTCCTTACAATTTTTTCTTTTTTTTCCCCGCCTGCGCGGCTTTTTTTTCCCCGCCTGCGCGGGATTAGTCCATTTAACAGGTAGGGGTTGTGGGTTAGAATTA
Source organism: Oreohelix idahoensis (assembly GCA_024509875.1). Classification (NCBI taxonomy): domain Eukaryota; kingdom Metazoa; phylum Mollusca; class Gastropoda; order Stylommatophora; family Oreohelicidae; genus Oreohelix; species Oreohelix idahoensis. The sequence goes on from JAMPIV010010013.1 coordinate 51,799, forward strand.
TTATGTATTTATTTTTTTAAATGTAAAATTTTTGCCTCGTCTTGGCGGGGCGCGTCCCGTTCAACCTAGTCATCATCATCATCATCAGCTTTCAAGTCCCTAAGGAGCATTTGCTTTATACCAAGTCTTCCTGTCCTGTGCCATCAGCTCAAGGTCGTTCCATAATTTCTTCATCCTCTTCTTGTCTGTCATCAGTTCTCTTCTCCGTGTATTCCTCGTCTTGGCGGGGCGCGTCCCGTTCAACCTAGTCATCATCATCATCATCAGCTTTCAAGTCCCTAAGGAGCATTTGCTTTATACCAAGTCTTCCTGTCCTGTGCCATCAGCTCATTTTCCAGTCAAGAAAAAGTACGGTTGTCAGTTTTGGTAATAAATTTGGAAAATTTTATTTTAGCGGTGAAATATCACACAAGTACCCTCCTGGGTATTGAGATCGGATGCCTAACCTTCACGGATAACGGCGAAAAAATAGGTCCCGTGTGAAAGTTGCGCACGTTAAGAACCACTCGGCAGTTGGAAATCGTAAAGAGTAGACCATGCGGCCGCAGCCCTAACATAATCTAAAAATTAGGAAACCTACCCACCACAAGAGTATTTATAGAATGTGTGATTCCTGTTAACACACACTGGGATCCTCGCCGGTGCTACGGAGTTCGTGCACTGTGCTGAGTTGTCCGTGTGCAATGCAGATAGTCCTCAAAACCAAACCAAAGCGTGTGTGTGGGTTTATCCATTTTTTTCCTTACATTTCACTCACACTTGGAATTTCAGAACAAGAACTGTTTTGTAATGCTAAACTGGTTTTCTCAGTCTGCGTCCTAAACCAACGCCCGAGATCCACCAAACTTGTGGCAATGCATCACCCGCCAATTAGTGTATCTGCTGTTTTATGAACTCTACCAATGTTGAGCCCCGCTGAGTTGGGGACGCCCTGTGGGTTTGCAAGTAAGCCCTGGAACTCACCCACATTTACACAATGGTCAAGAGTGACAGCTCTAATCCTTAGGGTTCGAAAGATGGAGAAGAAGATAATCCAATTCCTGCGTCTTCTCCTCATGTCTAATTTCACGAGCATTTGCTCTTTGGCGTTACCAGGGCAACAATACGATCTAGATTAGAGATTATTATCCTTTCGTTAACTGACTTACACTAGTTCTCACTTAACCTTTTTTACTTGTGTCGGGCGTTTGTCCTGGCGAAGACCGCGTGGTCGTAATGTAGTTTTGTTCTATATGCAATTACAAATTGCACTACTTATTTTGTCCACCTTACAGTTTCGCTCAACGCATCATGTTTCGGTTGTTGTTGTTATTGAATCAGCGGCGTTTGGACGTCCACCCTTCGTGCCATATAAAGGTATTTGAATGTGTTCGCAAGTTTCTCATTGCTCGTGTGTTGCACTTATCTGGCCTAAGAGGAAGAAGCATTTTCCTAACATCATCGAGCGCTGGGCACTCCAAGAGATGGTGGTCAACGGTTTCATAGGGGTAGATATATAGCTGGCATTCTGGACTGTGTTGTGGTTTGATTGAGTTCAAGTGATTGTTGAGTGGTATAAGTTGTGTTCGGAGCCGAAAAATAGTGCTCTGATCCATTTGTGAGAGACGGCTGATGTTGTCATTAGGATCAGTCCGGTCGTATATATGTAAACCTCTCTCCCGGTGTTCTCCATGGCCCATCTGTTCTGTAAAGTCTTTGTTTGTTGTCTGCATGAGTTATCTTCTAATGTATTTTAGTTGTTTTTCTTCTCATTATGTAAGAGAGACCTCCTGAACGTCCCTCCCTGCCTTGGTGTGATGGGGGAGTTATGTTGGTTCAGTAATAACTAGAAATTTTATCAGGTAAATCAGCAGCTTTCTATCTTTATCAGGACATCAGAAGAAATGGTAAGAAGCCTAGAGATTTGAAGGCCTGGGGCGTTAGAAGGGAAAAACAGATTATAAATCAGCCTAGTGTGTCCCCCCCCCCCCCCCCCCCAAAAAAAAAAAAACCGTCAAGAAAACAACTAACTCTCCTCATGAACCTTAAAAGGCAAACGTGATATTCACTATCATCATTACCCGTCAGGTCCATAAGGAGCATAAACCTTCAACTACGAGTCCTTTCTGTCTTGTGCTATCCGTTCAAGGTCTTTCCGTGTCTACTTTATTTCTATCACGTTTGTCCCCTGTTTCCTTCTCCCTGTGTTTTTTGGTTGCCCGCTACCCATTTAACCCTGGGAATTCCTGAATAAAGATTGTTATGTAATGCTATCAGGGCCGACTTTACGGCAGGGCGACCGCCCTGTGCACCAAAGACGATGGGACGACGGAGAGGACGAAAAGAAGGGTTCCCCCCCCTCTTTCCCCCCCCCCCCCCCCCCCCCCCCCCCCCCCTAAGAAGCTCTACTTTGTTTTTCAACTGTGACACAATTCGACCAGACCGAACTGGGAATTGTAAATCTTTAATGAAACACCACTAACACCAAAGTGTGTCATAGTTTCAAAAGTCTGGTTTTTAGTTCTTATCGTGTTTTTTGTTTTTAATTGTGTAACTAATACATATCTAATACTGATTTACAATTTTATTCATGAATCTTACTTAATTTTCCAGTAGACTTTAATTCAGCTTCGTAGCCTGAAGTGTGGGAGGGGAAATGTATGTCAAACCCATCGCCCCTAGCGCCGAATCTGCTCTAAGACCGGCCCTGAATGCTATCAACAGGTTTCTAAATGTGTCCTATGGCAGCTTATCTTAATTGTTTATATTTCCAATATTATTTATATATTTTAGTGCAAAGCAAAACTTCACAACTTACTTACTTACTTAGTCGTTCCCCTTCTACCGTGAGGTGTAGAGGTTTGGAAGAGAGAGCGCCAGACTATCCTATCGGCTGTCTTCCTCCTGGCCTGGTTCCATTCTAGTCCTCGGTCCTTCAAAGATTGTCTAATGTTGTCCTCCCAGCGAACTCTGGGTCGTCCTGGGGGTCTGGATCCTTGGCTCTTTGTTTCCCATGCTTGTCGTGGTAGCCGATCTTCTCCCATTCTGCAGACATGGCCAAACCATCTTAATTGGGACTGTTCTACTGGGGTCTGCAGGGGGTAGGATTTAAGGCCTTGCCGTATCGTCTGGTTGCGTACCATGTCTCTTCTTGTTACTTCAACCACCTTCTTCAGATACCTCATTTCTGAGGTTTGGATCTGGCTTTTGTGAAAAACTTCACAACAAAAATAAAAACTCGTTACTGTTTTATATTTTTTTTTCTAGCAGATAAATCGTCAGTCGTTCGCATCAGGACTATAAAATATAACGTTATGGATGAGTTATCTGCTACGGTAATGACAAGTTAATTGTGCCCAAGCTCTTTGCTCATTCATCATCTGCCTCCTAGAACCCGTAAAGATGTGTCATTACGTCTCATTAAAATGTCACACACAAACATACGGGCACTAATAGACATATACAAACACAACGACTCACCTGAGGCTTATCATATCCTCCACCCCCAACTCCTCTGTTTCATCACGAAATGAACCCATTTTACGCTTATTGGGACCCCTGATGAAAACAAACAAATAAAATATTACGTTGGTATTCTTGTTGTTTGAAGTGGTATGGCAAGTTACAGACATTCGTAAATGGGTGCTTGCGTAGAACAGAAGGATAGTGAAGTGGTATGACAAGTTACAGACTTGTATAAATGTGTGCTTGCGTAGAATACAAGGATTGTGAAGTGGTATGACAAGTTACAGACTTGTATACATGTGTGCTTGCGTAGAATACAAGGATTGTGAAATGGTATGACAAGTTACAGACTTTTATAAATGTGTGCTTGAGTAGAATACAAGGATTGTGAAGTGGTATGACAAGTTACAGACTTTTATAAATGTGTGCTTGCGTAGAATACAAGGATTGTGAAATGGTATGACAAGTTACAGACTTTTATAAATGTGTGCTTGCGTACAATACAAGGATTGTGAAGTGGTATGACAAGTTACAGACTTTTATAAATGTGTGCTTGCGTAGAATACAAGGATTGTGAAGTGGTATGACAAGTTACAGACTTTTATAAATGTGTGCTTGCGTAGAATACAAGGATTGTGAAATGGTATGACAAGTTACAGACTTTTATAAATGTGTGCTTGCGTAGAATACAAGGATTGTGAAATGTTATGACAAGTTACAGACTTTTATAAATGTGTGCTTGCGTAGAATACAAGGATTGTGAAGTGGTATGACAAGTTACAGACTTTTATAAATGTGTGCTTGCGTAGAATACAAGGATTGTGAAGTGGTATGACAAGTTACAGACTTTTATAAATGTGTGCTTGCGTAGAATACAAGGATTGTGAAGTGGTATGACAAGTTACAAACATTTATAAATGTGTGCTTGCGTAAAATACAAGGATTGTGAAGTGGTACGACAAGTTACAGACTTTTATAAATGTGTACTTGCGTAGAATATAAGGATTGTGAAGTGGTATGACAAGTTACAGACTTTTATAAATGTGTGCTTGCGTAGAATACAAGGATTGTGAAGTGGTATGACAAGTTACAGACTTTTATAAATGTGTGCTTGCGTAGAATACAAGGATTGTGAAGTGGTATGACAAGTTACAGACTTTTATAAATGTGTGCTTGCGTAGAATACAAGGATTGTGAAGTGGTATGACAAGTTACAGACTTTTATAAATGTGTGCTTGCGTAGAATACAAGGATTGTGAAGTGGTATGACAAGTTACAGACTTTTATAAATGTATGCTTGCGTAGAATACAAGGATTGTGAAATGGTATGACAAGTTACAGACTTTTATAAATGTGTGCTTGCGTAGAATACAAGGATTGTGAAGTGGTATGACAAGTTACAGACTTTTATAAATGTGTGCTTGCGTAGAATACAAGGATTGTGAAGTGGTATGACAAGTTACAGACTTTTATAAATGTGTGCTTGCGTAGAATACAAGGATTGTGAAGTGGTATGACAAGTTACAGACTTTTATAAATGTGTGCTTGCGTAGAATACAAGGATTGTGAAGTGGTATGACAAGTTACAGACTTTTATAAATGTGTGCTTGCGTAGAATACAAGGATTGTGAAGTGGTATGACAAGATTCAGACTTTTATAAATGTGTGCTTGCGTAGAATACAAGGATTGTGAAGTGGTATGACAAGTTACAGACTTTTATAAATGTGTGCTTGCGTAGAATACAAAGATTGTGAAGTGGTATGACACGATCACTAATGTGGAACTGGTGACGAGAACTTAACAAGTGCCAGTGGAACACGAGATGAGAAGAAGAAGCTGGAGAAAGATAGGACACACACACTGAGGAAACCTGTCGTTAGCATTACCAGGCAGACCTTGCTCTGGAATTCCCAGGGTAACAGAGGTAGATGAAGACCCAAGAACGCATGGACAAGAGAACTGAAGACAGGCAGAAAGGGGATGAAGAAGACATGGACAGACCTTGAGCTGATGGCACGTGACAGGAAGTTTGTTGAAGGGTTATGCTCCTTGGGAAACTGAAGGGCGATAATGATGATTCGTGTAGCTAACAACCAAGAGGCAGATGGATCATCATGTAAAACAAATAGCTACAGAACTCATGCTGCATGAGCACGATGATGTTTTAGTTCAGGCTTACTGCAAGAGGGTCGGCGACAGTGGTTGCTCCGTGCTCCAAAGTGAACACGTAGGAAAATGAATTAATGATGAATAAAGAGCATTATTCTCTCAAATTATGATGTTACTGTCTATGACTAAGCTTGACCTTTCAAATCTGACCAAGCAAAATAAATAGATCAACAATTACGCTAAGAGTTTATATTTTAACGTCTGGCTTGTCTGTGACCATGTGGAAATATTATTTGTCCATAAATATAATTGTACGTCTATCAGTTAATGTGTCGACAACTGTGAAGTTATAATTTTTTCTGTTTATTATTTTTTTCTATTTTTAGCTTTAACTAGGAAGGGGGTATTTACCACGTTACTGGCTAGGTCAAGGGTTAACAGTGCTAAACAGCTTAAGAACTTCTGAAATGCTGTGAAGCTATGCACGGGACTAGCAATCATGTCAAACAAACTGCTACAGGAACCACCAGCCAAAATGTAAAAGATGACCTTTCTTCATCATTACACGTCAGTTCCCAGAACAGCATTGACCTTCAACAAACGTGTGCCAGATCTTCCTGTCCCGTGCCATCAGCTCAAGATGCTCCTCAACGTGTCCTCCTCAGTAGAACTACCATCTCTATATTTATGAGATAAAGAAAATCTACGGTATAATGACACTTACCATCACTGGTTATATGCACTTAGAATGCACGAAGTAGAACTACCATCTCTATATTTATGAGATAAAGAAAATCTACGGTATAATGACACTTACCATCACTGGTTATATGCACTTAGAATGCACCTTCTGTCTTTCTAATTCAGTACAAAATTGTTCAGTATAATCCACGAGTAATCCACATGTTCAAGTGTGACTATGACAAGCCAGCAACTCAATTATAGCACAAAGATGGTTCAGTCACGTAAGTCTATTTCTCAGGAGTTTTCTCCAGATCCTGTTTGAATATAATAACAACAGTAATGTAATAATTTTAAATTTTTTATTTCAAGATAACAATGGTGTTTGCTTTTTTGTTTTTTAAACTTGTAGATCGCACTGCTTTTGGGAAGCAGAAAAAAACCGCATTATTTTAAATACACATCACCTTGCAACCTTCCCATTGCTCTTATGCCTTCAACAACAACATTATGCCTTCAACAACAACATTATGCCTTCAACAACAACATTATGCCTTCAACAACAACATTATGCCTTCAACAACAACATTATGCCTTCAACAACAACATTATGCCTTCAACAGCAACATTATGCCTTCAACAACATTATGCCTTTAACAACAACATTATGCCTTCAACAACAACATTATGCCAACAACAACATTATGTCTTCAACAACAACATTATGCCAACAACAACAACATTATGCCAAGTCTTCATGTCCCGTGCCATCCGTGTCGTCATCGTCCCCTTCATGCCTGTCTCCAGTTCTCTTCCCCCGATTTTCCCTTAGTCTTCCTTTATCTCTTTTACCCTTGGGATTCCAGACTAAGGGCTACCTCGTAACGCTTTCACCAGGTTTCCTTCAATGCCAGCCTGTTGCGTGATAAATTCTCGCAACATCGTTTTTTACAATATCTATTTTATAACGCAAGGGCAACAACTGCTTGAAATTTATAGTCACTTTTCTCGGTAAGCATTTGTCTTCTCGCGTTGGTATCGAATGCAGTTAAGTTTGAGCTGTGGTCATTTTGCGCTGGACTGCGCATGACTTGTCTTGCTTCTTGGTCGATCGGTTTCCGCCCACCACTAGTGGAGTGAGCGATTTGGAATGGCGAAAGAGATGCCTCGTTGAAGAGGGGATCTCCGCTATTTTTTGTTCTGTCAGGGATGTGTAGTCCTCTTAATGGATATTTCGTTTATTCGAGATAATACCTCTAGTGTTTTCCCACATGCCGGGAGGCGTGATATTTCTGTGTATTTCATGAAAGCAAGGTAAATTGACTTTTTCATTAACTCTATCGATTTTTGGTCGTGAACGATTTCTGGTTCATAGCCTGTCTTCGAAAGTCGTCGTCACGAGATGTTTTTTCCCAGCTCACATGTCGCTGTATTGTGCTGCATCGGTTGATGCAGGTCCCAAGGACTATTACTTGCTACTTGGTTACCTGAACTAGGTTTGAAAAACCTTTGTTATCTAGAGGATATTTTTGAGGACATTATTTATACTTCGGCAGACGTGTCTGTCTTGCTGAAGTCAGACTAAGGAGAGTGAACTGATCTCATACATCTGGTTATCTCCTGGCTGTTATAGAAAAGGATGGAGTTTTCCACCTGACTACATTTACAGCACTATGAAATATAACATGCATCTGACTCATCATTGTAATGCTGTATACCGTCCATTGCTGTATTGAATGTTGCTGTGATAATGACTGTTTGATGTGCCTACATATTCGCGTAACCATTTTGTCACTGTGGCGTCCACAATAAATAATGAAGAAAAACGTCAACGGCTGTTTCAAGAATCATTGACTTTATACGTCGTGAGTTTACTGACGTCCTATGTGGATTGCCCTGTTATTTTTGTATGAACATTGTTTTGACTGAACACATCTGCACACTACACAAAACCAGACATGCGGATACCATCCATCATCATATGGCATCACGCATCATTTGGTGGCCATAAGCTGGTTTGATTCTGGTACCAGCAAACACGGGGTCCCTTACCCACTTCATTTTCAACAAGAATTCATCAACATCCTTCAAGAAATTAACATTCTTCAATACAGTCAACATCTTCACCATTTTCAAAGTACTCGGCGTTGCCCGGTAAAAGTCAAAATTTCAATTTTTTGACGGAAACAAGAATTTGACAGTACCCGGCGTTGTTACATGTTGCCGGATAACTCGGACTGCTGTTATCTTTTACGCAAGTCAAGCAAGTTGCTGCTGTCAAGGTTCCAGTGCTGTCGTTTTTGTGAAGGTCAAGTGCCGGTTGAAACGGGTTGTTTTCTGAAGAAGGCCAAGTACCGATTTCCATCAACTTACTTTTGGATTAGAAGGTCAAGTGCCGAAACAACTCAACACACAGTATGTCAGAAGCTCAAGTACCATCGTGTTAGCAGTGGAAGCAGTTCAGATGTGCCATCATCGTTGGAGCTTCGCTCTTTAGGACGTTGATTGACATCCGTTTTTCTGCTGTTCGACGATTGGAAGCCTATAAGTTAAGTGGCCTGTTTGTATGTAAACTGTGCCCTTATACTTCTGCTGAGTCTTCTGTGTATCATCTCATTCTATATGTTATATGTCTATATGTTATTTGTATATTTATATGTTTATATTTCAGCGGGTTCTCGGTTGGGTGGTGTCTCCGTTAGATTATGCCACGTCATAGAGGTCGTCTATTGTGAGCGTTTTCTGTAGGGTTTGCAAATTTCCGATACTGGAATTTGCTAAGCGACTTCTGTTGCTATTTATGTTAGCTGTGATGACATGTTTTAATATTGTTTTCGTTATTATTTCGCATTCTTTAGTTTTGTTTTGATTTGTTTGTATTTGTTAGCCTACTCTTGTCTATAATTTAGTTTCATACAACATTTTTGTTTATACACTGTGGTGTCATGTATTTTTGTTTAATTATAGCGCAGATATCGTCACATTTTTTGTGATATTTCATTAATTTCTGCTTTATTTTTAGTTGATTTCTGCGAACGTTTTTGTATTGTTGCTGATCTTTGTTATTGTTTACATTGTTATTGTTTACATTGTTTGCATTGTTTACATTTTCAATGTTTACATTCTGCATGTGTTTACATAGTCATTGTTTACAGTTATAGTAATTAGTTAATGGGCTATGCTAATGCACTGTTACTACTACACTGATGATAAATGAATGATGAATAGTGTCGTGCACTATTGAATGAGAAGTGCACTTATGATCAAGAATTGATTGGTGATATTTCATATACAAGTTCTTTGATTGGAGACTTGTTTCCCACAGAGACTGGGATAATATAAGGTGATGTGAATATACAAGTGCTTAATTAAGACTTGTTACACTTAGGTATGAAATAAATTAGTTAATTATTTCAGGTTTTGGACGCATATGTTAGACAACATGTCTACATTTGAGCACTTTATTGAGCAGGGTAAATTGCTTGGGAAGACTGGTGATAAGTTAGAAGAATTTGCAACTGCTCGATATGATAAAGCAATGGAAGCTGAACAAAAGAAACTGCAGATGGAAGCTGAACAAAAGAAACTGCAGATGCAGGTGGATGAAAAAAGATTCCAAATGGAAATGGAAAAACAAAAAAGGGAATCAGAAGCTGAGGAAAGAAAACTCCAGCTAGAGGCTGAAAATAAAAGACTTGAAAAAGAGGCTGAAAATAAAAGACTTGAAAAAGAGGCTGAGAATAAAAGACTTGAGAAAGAAGCTGAAAGACTTCAAATAGAGGCTCAGGCTGAGGAGAGAAGATTACAGAGAGAGTCTGATGAGAGGAAAGAGAAAGCAAAAATGGAACATGAAGAAAAGGTCTTAGCTTTAGAGTTGGAAAAATTGAAATTGATGAACATGAGTAATGGTAATGATTCAAACAAGGGTTCATCTTCTGGTAAGGCTAATAATGATACTTTTAAGATTAAGTTACCAACATTTAGTCCTTCCAGTGATGACATAATGTTCTATCTGGACAGATTTGAACAAGCATGTACAGCTCATAACATAGACAAAGCAAAATATGTTTATCAGTTATCAGGGATACTGACAGGTAAAGCTCTAAGTATATTAAATATGGTGGATGAACCTGACAAGAACAATTATGAGGTTGTCAGGGCCGCTCTGTTAAAGAAATATCAGCTTAACGAAGACGGCTATCGTCTACAATTTAAAAACATGTTACCTGAAAATGGAGTTGAATTCTCCGAGTTTATTGCAAGAATACGCATTACTTTCTCACGATGGGTTGAACTATCTAAGGCGGAAAAAACTTATGAAGGACTTATGGACTTAATACTTAGAGACAAAGTCATGTCGTCTGTCAATGAGTCTTTCCTTGCTTTCCTTCATGAACGTAAACCTAAAACAATAAAAGAAATGGAAGATTTCTGTTGCCAATACGTAACTGCGCACCCACACATAACCATGGGTAACTCTAAGGTGAAAGAAGGTTTTACCAGTTGCTTCGGCAGCTCCGTATGGTCAAAACTTTGCTCGTAGATTCCAACAAAATTTTGATAGAAAGAGCAGCGGTAATTTCTGTCAAAATCATGGAAACCAATTTCATGGTGATTCTTCTTCGAAGAATTGGAGACAACCTGATAGTGGTCGTTACTATCACCCTAATAATTATAGGCATTTCAAAAGAGGATATGGTAATAGAGGTTATTCCTGCCGAAGACCTCAGAACCAAACAAATAGATGTTCGCATCAATGTGAACATGATAGTAATCGTGGAAACTGGAATTCGAACCAGGATAACAATTACAATAGAGACAATAATAACTGCAGAGATAATAATAACTCTGATAACTTCAGAGGTAATAATAGTCGGGGTAGATCTCAACACAAAAAAAAGAGATATCAGCAGGCTAATGCTGTACAACAGGAAACTGAGGGAGCCTGTAATCATGTTGTTGATAATAAAAACTTTGACGCTGTCACTGGTTCTGCTTTTGACTTTGAGAGAGCAAACAAATGCCCCCAATGCAGTACTTTATTCGAACCGGGTACCATAACTACTTTGAGTTGTGGTCACCCACTTCCCGCTCTTCCTGCTGCTGTTGCGCATGACGGGAGGGGTTCTTTAATTCTACATAAGGGTCTTGTTAATGATACTCCGGTCTCACTACTTTTCGATTCCGGATGCACCACTATTGGTGTTAGACAATCGCTTGTAGATCCATCTTGTGCTACAGGAAGGGTTATTAAATGTGTCACATTTGGCGGCACTCTAGAAAAATATCCTACTGCTGTAATTCGCATTGCCACTCCTTTCTTTACTGGAGATGTGCATGCTTGTCTCTTACCTAATCCTATTGCGGACCTTATTATTGGTCGTATTCACGGAGTTAGGGAGTGTACCCCACAGCAGATTGCTGCTTGGGAAGATAATAACATGCAAGCTACAAATGCAGTAGTTACAAGAGCACAAGCTCTACAAACACCCGAAACATCACTGAATAGTGATAATGAAGTTGATAGCCAAGATAGTCACTTAGTAATCACTCGTGACTCTTTCATAAAATTGCAAGAAGAAGATCCTTCTTTAAAAAAATTCTTCATTCTTGCGAAGAAAGGTGATCCGAATCAGGATACAAATAGAAAATCTTGGATTGCAATGAGAAACGGTGTACTTGTACGTATGGTACAAGATTCGACTACGTCGGCACATTCGCAAATTCTTGTTCCCAAGAGCATGAGAGTGCAAATATTGCAACATGCTCATGACTCGCAATGTGCTGGACATATGGGTTTTGCCCGTACGAAGTCGAGAGTCCTTGCGGCTTTCTTTTGGCCTTTTGTCAATAAGGACATTCGTATTTACTGCCGATCATGCAAGGTATGTCAGGAGGTCAAATCTAGAGGACCACGACATGCTGCGCCTATCCAGGCTGCTGACATCCTATTCGGCCGTTCCAGAAAATGGCCATAGATATTATTGGCCCTTTTAAGGTCAAGTCGGCCAGAGGACATCAGTTTATCCTTACATGTGTCGATATGTGCACACGTTGGCCAGAGGCTATTCCTCTTAAGAGCATATCTACTACAGATATCGCAGATGCTCTTTGGTTGATATTTTCTCGCTTGGGGTTCCCCAGAGAAATATTATCAGACCATGGCACTCAACTCATATCTGACACTATGTCACAGGTAATGTCTACCTTACATATTGAACGATCTCTCAGTAGTATCTACCATCCTATGTCTAATGGGTTAGTTGAGCGTCTGAATAGAACGCTCAAGACTTTGCTTGGTAAGATAACTGAAGATCATCCTCAAGATTGGGACAGGGTTTTACCCGCGGCTCTCTTTGCCTATAGAGAAGTCCCTAATGAACACACAGGATTTTCTCCCTTCGAACTTGTCTTTGGCGCGCGTCCACGCGGCCCTATGTCTTTATTACATGATCTCATCACTGCCGATGATATTAGCGATGAAACTCAATCCTCATATGAGTATGTCATTGCTCTTAGACAAAAGATCATTGAGGCATGTAAGCTAGCAACTGCTTCATCAGAAATTGCTAAAGAGAAGGCAAGACAGTTTGCTAACAAGAATAGATGTCTACGACAACTTTGTCCAGGTGACAAAGCATTCGTCCTACTCCCCAGTAGGGAAAATAGACTTCTTATTGCATGGAAAGGTCCGTATGCAATAGTCTCTCGGATTTCCGATGTTGACTATGTGGTCGATATCGATGGAAAGCATAAAACTTTCCACATAAACATGCTTTCGGAATTTCACGAACGTCCGGACTATTTGCTGCCTATTTTCCAGGCAACGGATGATGCTCCTGCACCTCACGGTCATTATTCATCCCTGTCTGTCATACAGGATGAGGAAGCTACCTTCTCTGATGTCAACCTTCCCCTTCCGGTGGTTCCATTACATTCCACGGAATCTTGGAAAAAACGTTTCTGTTTCTCCTAATCTTTCTGGTGACGAACATCGACAAGTCTCGTCGATGTTACAAACATTTCAGGATGTTCTCACTGACATTCCTGGACACACAGATGTCATAGAACATGACATAATTCTTACCGACAATAATCCAATTAGGGTTAGGCCGTATCCTATTCCTATACACTTTCAGTCGCAGGTGGAAAAGGAATTGGATGAAATGATTCAATTAAATATAATTGAACCATCGACTTCACCATATTCTTCTTCCATGGTTATTGTCCGGAAGAAGGATAAGAACATACGAATTTGCGTTGATTATCGCAAATTGAATCAGGTCACAAAGTTCGATGCTGAACCGATGCCTTTGTTAGAAGATCTACTGATTAGACTTTCTAATTCTAGATTCTTCACTAAACTTGACTTGTCTAAAGGTTATTGGCAAGTGCCTTTAGCAGAGCATGCCAAACCTCTTACTGCTTTTTCTACACCTAGGGGTCTATTTCAATGGAATGTTATGCCTTTTGGTCTCATGAACGCCCCTGCAACTTTCGTTCGCATGATGCGTCGAATTCTGTCACATCGTTCGGATGTCATCGCATACTTAGATGACATCTGTCTCTTCAGTGATACCTGGGAAGATCACTATTTAGGGTTATATGACTTACTGTCCACTCTACGTGAGAATAATTTGACAGCGAAACCTTCTAAAGCTTTTGTTGGTTTTGGTGAAATCTCTTTCCTGGGTCATCGTGTTGGTCATGGTCTCTTGAAGACAGAAGACCACAATACTTCCAAAATACTGAACATCTCTGTTCCTAAAACGAAGAAACAAGTTAGGAGTCTCTTAGGTTTAATTCAATTTTATGGGAGATTTATTCCAAATTTATCTTCGATCATGGCACCTCTCTCAACATTGTTGAAGAAAGGTTCGCCTAATCTGGTCCGTTGGTCTGGAGAATGCCAATCTTCATTAGACCAAATCAAGAATATATTTTCTTCTCCTCCCATCTTAAGATTACCTACTCTTGATAGGACTTTTGTTCTTCGAAGTGATGCTTCATCCACTGGGATTGGAGCAGCACTGATGCAAGAATATGCAAATACTCTGCATCCTGTTATGTACATTTCTAGAAAACTAAATGCGGCAGAGAGGAACTACTCGGTTTTAGACCGTGAGTTGTTAGCGATGGTTTGGTCAATTCTAAAGCTACAAAGATTCCTCCTGGGCGCACATTTCATTCTAGAGACTGATCAGAAAGCTCTTACAGCTATTCAGACTAAGAATTTGAAGAGTTCGAGATCCACTCGATATGCTATAGCTCTTCAACCTTTTCACTTCACGGTACGAGCTATCCGTGGTGCGGATAATGTGATGGCTGACATTTTGTCTAGATGCCCACATGACTCTAACTAATACTTCTGTCCTATATTCCTATATATTACAGAGTCATAACACACCTATATTACTACAATAGATTAGCACATCTGTACTCACTTTATATGTACACACTATCGTGCTTTGTTGTCATCTTCTTCTGTTCGTTTTTAAGATGATAGAGGAGGACTGAGTAGTTAATATAAGGGCCGTTAGTTTACTAAACAGCCACAATTATTAATAATGTATTGTACCTTATGAAGCATATTAGTTATTAATTAGCATTATATTGCTTGTACTTTCTCAGAATGTCATTGTTGAGCTGAGGACTTACCTTACTAGTATCAAGCATGACGAGTTCTAGATTGTGTACTTACCCTCGGAATACCAGAGCATATGTCCTGGATCGTCATGTAGTTTAACTTTACTATGTACTTATGTCATTACATGTCAAAGAATGTACTATTTAAATTTTCCTATCAGATTTGTACATCCATTTTTAAAGACAATATTAGAGTATGCTGTTTAATGATGATTATGGTAACTTGCATACGTATATTGTGTTTACATGCTAACGTGATGTGTGTTGGTGACACCTCCCCGATGTGAATATTTTTTTGAGACATATTTATTTTTCTGTTGAGGTATATCCTCACCAGACACTCTATATTTAGCCTCATGTTAGGCAATTTAATTAATTATCAGCGCATAATTCGTGCGTTTTGAGCCGCTTATCGCATGCTCTTTGATATTTAAAAAAAAAAATATGTTCCACATTTTTTTTTTTATCGGGAGGAGGTGGTGATATGTTGCGTGATAAATTCTCGCAACATCGTTTTTTACAATATCTATTTTATAACGCAAGGGCAACAACTGCTTGAAATTTATAGTCACTTTTCTCGGTAAGCATTTGTCTTCTCGCGTTGGTATCGAATGCAGTTAAGTTTGAGCTGTGGTCATTTTGCGCTGGACTGCGCATGACTTGTCTTGCTTCTTGGTCGATCGGTTTCCGCCCACCACTAGTGGAGTGAGCGATTTGGAATGGCGAAAGAGATGCCTCATTGAAGAGGGGATCTCCGCTATTTTTTGTTCTGTCAGGGATGTGTAGTCCTCTTAATGGATATTTCGTTTATTCGAGATAATACCTCTAGTGTTTCCCACATGCCGGGAGGCGTGATATTTCTGTGTATTTCATGAAAGCAAGGTAAATTGACTTTTTCATTAACTCTATCGATTTTTGGTCGTGAACGATTTCTGGTTCATAGCCTGTCTTCGAAAGTCGTCGTCACGAGATGTTTTTTCCCAGCTCACATGTCGCTGTATTGTGCTGCATCGGTTGATGCAGGTCCCAAGGACTATTACTTGCTACTTGGTTACCTGAACTAGGTTTGAAAAACCTTTGTTATCTAGAGGATATTTTTGAGGACATTATTTATACTTCGGCAGACGTGTCTGTCTTGCTGAAGTCAGACTAAGGAGAGTGAACTGATCTCATACATCTGGTTATCTCCTGGCTGTTATAGAAAAGGATGGAGTTTTCCACCTGACTACATTTACAGCACTATGAAATATAACATGCATCTGACTCATCATTGTAATGCTGTATACCGTCCATTGCTGTATTGAATGTTGCTGTGATAATGACTGTTTGATGTGCCTACATATTCGCGTAACCATTTTGTCACTGTGGCGTCCACAATAAATAATGAAGAAAAACGTCAACGGCTGTTTCAAGAATCATTGACTTTATACGTCGTGAGTTTACTGACGTCCTATGTGGATTGCCCTGTTATTTTTGTATGAACATTGTTTTGACTGAACACATCTGCACACTACACAAAACCAGACATGCGGATACCATCCATCATCATATGGCATCACGCATCACAGCCCTATCCATCTCCGGCGTCTTCTTCTCATCTCTTGCTACACTGGCATTTCTCTGGTTTCTGTGATCAGTTCCGGGTTAGTAATGTTGTCATCAGTTCCACGTTAATGATCCTATCATCAGTTCTACATTCGGGATACTGTCATCAGTTCCATGTTAATGATCCTATCATCAGTTCTACATTCGGGATACTGTCAACAGTTCCATGTTAATGATCCTGTCATCAGTTCCACTTTAACGATCCTGTCATTACTTCCACGTTAATGATCCTGTCATCAGTTCCACTTTAACGATCCTGTCATTAGTTCCACGTTAATGATTCTGTCATCAGTTCCACGTTAATGATCATGTCATGAGTTCCACGTTAATGATCCTGTCATAAGTCCCACATTAATGATCCTGTCATCAGTTCCACATTAATGATCCTGTCATCAGTTCCACGTTAATGATCCTGTCATCAGTTCCACGTTAACGATCCTGTCATCAGTTGCATGTTAATGATCCTGTGATCAGTTCCACGTTAACGATCCTGTCATCAGTTCCACGTTAGTGATCCTGTCATCAGTTCCACGTTAGTGATCCTGTCCTACCACTACAACCCCTCTATTCTGCACAAGCACCCACATATGAAAGTCTGTTTATATATACAGATGAAAAATAAATATAAGAGACGCTTTCCGTTTCTATTGGTGATATTTATTCCCTGGTGAGGAGACACAGAAAGAACATGACTACTGTTACTTCAAGCATGTTGTACGAGGCGGCTAATATGAGGTTGTACATGAGGTTGTACATGAGGTGAGTAAACTCATTATACAAAATATATTGATACATAAGCCATCGCTGGAAGAACACGTTAATGTAATGATGATGGTTTCCTGCCAGGGGACCAGCTGTAATGATAGCTCCATCATCGACTGTAGTGATAGCTCCATCATCGACTGTAATGATAGCTCCATCATCGACTGTAGTGATAGCTCCATCATCGACTGTAATGATAGCTCCATCATCGACTGTAATGATAGCTCCATCATCGACTGTAATGATAGCTCCATCATCGACTGTAATGATAGCTCCATCATCGACTGTAATGATAGCTCCATCATCGACTGTAATGAAAGCTCCATCATCGACTGTAATGATAGCTCCATCATCGACTGTAATGATAGCTCCATCATCGATAAGGAGCAAAGAGGAAACAAAAACAGAGGATAAAGTAGACACAGATAAAGATGGAACGAGTAACTGCTAGCTGAAGCAAGAAAGAAGTCACCGGAAGTCACATAATGATCTATGGATGCCGGAGGGACTCGTTCCTGTGAACAATAATTAGCATGACGCCAAACGTGTAGAGATACATTGAGGATAAAAGAATAAATCTAGGTCTGTTCTGGTCAACAGCTGAACGGAAGGTGACAAACGGTCTTCTATGGATGACCCCAGGAGAAGTCCAACGTGCCAGGCAAACGGTCAGGTCCTGGTTCAATACTGAATTGCACTTAGTTCACGTCATCTGATACTCAATTTGTTTATATATATATATACAGTATATATATGCATGCACATGACAAGCATTTTGAATATCAGCCAGACTACAATGCCTTTTATAGATGAAATACGTCATAATATAACCGACGGACCTTGACATACGTTCCGTGAAAGGTAATCGGAGGAACTTTCTATAGCATCTCATTGGTGTTTGTATTCTTCTCTGTGATTCAGCTGTCAACATCCACGTGCCGCATGCAGATGTTAACGCGGACACTTCTGGGATAATGCAAAAGTTTGAGTTTCGACGAGAAATCATTTCCGTTTTCGATATTAACTTACATTTTGATATTTATGATTGCCTCTAATTAGTTACACTATTGCTTCTAATTAGTTACACTGATTGCCTCTAATTAGTTACACTGATTGCCTCTAATTAGTTACACTGATTGCCTCTAATTAGTTACACTGATTGCCTCTAATTAGTTACACTGATTGCCTCTAATTAGTTACACTGATTGCCTCTAATTAGTTACACTGATTGCCTCTAATTAGTTACAATGATTGCCTCTAATTAGTTACACTGATAGCCTGTAATTAGTTTCACTGATAGCCTGTAATTAGTTACACTGATTGTCTACACTGATTGTCTCTAATTTAGGGGACTGGGGGCTACTGATGGCAGGCATAACGTACAAGGTGGGGGGGGGGCGGGGGGTGGGGGGGGGTGGGGGGGCGGGGGGGGGGGGGGGGGCGGTGGGGGGGGGCGGCCGGGGTGGGGGGGGCGGGGGGGGGGGGGGGGGTGGGGGGGGGGGGGGGGGGGGGGGGGGGGGGGGGGGGGGGGGGGGGGGGGGGGTGGGGGGTGAAATGGGATATTTATACATTGCTTAAGGGCGCCATGGTGCAATTTAAAAAGTCCCTTTAACAAGTGTGGCTACAAATTTTGTTGTAAGCGTTGAAAAGCTGTTAGCGACTACTGCTGCAGGCATTTGAAATAGAGAAAGTGATTTACAGTACAGTGACAAAGTGATCAAATATTAAAACATGTTGCTATCAGCTTTTCATGATCACGTCGTCACTTCAGAACATCGTAACGATCCAAAAGAACGACAGTACTGTGATCGAAAAAAATCTACTTCATATCGAAAGTCATGGGGGGGGAAAAAAAGCCTCTCATCTCTCTGGGGTTTGGTTGTTTTTCTGTATCCCCCATAAGCACCGGGGGGATGCCCACTGGTGTGGGGGGGTCATCTGGGTCATTCTCTGAGTGTTCCAGGGGAGGGGAATAAAGACAACTAACCTACAGCTTCTTCAGAGGCCATGTCAATTAACTGGCACATACAATTAGGTTGTCCATCAGTACCATGCCAGACCTCGTCGTTCGATGGCCACTAAACTTGAGGTTAAGGATGGGGGGGGCATTGTCAACCTAAATACTTTTGGCCACAAACATGTGGTTTGTCCATGAGGCCTTGGTATCAACCTAATCTTTCTGACGGAAAAAACAAACAATGAGGTTGTCCTGGCAGGCAGCCTTGGAAGCCTAATCTTTCTGGCCCACAAACATGAGGGTTGTCAATGGGCCTTGCCAACCTCAATTTTATAGGCCACAAATTGTCCCCGTTATGAGGTTGTCCCATTATGGGCCTCGTGCAGAACCATAATCTTTCACTAGGCCCACAAACATGAGGTACTCTGTCCATAGGAACTTGCAACCTCATCTTTCATTGGGCCACATTTGACATGGATCTTCTCCCCCTCTTCCTAGGCCTTGCAACCTCCCATCTTCTCGCCTCCCATCATCTACATAGTTGGTTCTCTCTTAACCTCTGATCCCAATTGCATACCTCATCTAATCATGGCTCACAAACATGAGGTTGTCCATAAAAAACTTGCCTGCTATCCTCATCTTTCTGAGCCCAACAAACAAAGAAGGTTTGCCCATGAGCATCTTGAGGCCACCGACTATTTCTTCTGGGCCACAACACGTCATGAGGTTGTCCTATGGGGACCTTGCAACCTCCTAATTGAAACTTTATGGCCACCCAAAACATGAGGTTGTCCATTCGGGCACTCTGCAAACACTAATCATTTAGCAACTGGCCATAATACATGATACCGTTGTCCATGGGCCTTTTGCAACCTAATCTTTCTGGCCACAAACATGTGGTTGTTCCATGTGTCCTTGCAACCTATATTTCTGGCCACAAACCATGATGTTGTCCATGGGCCTTGCAACCTAAATCTGTTATGGGCCATAAACATGAGGTTATTGTTCACATGGGGCCTTGCATACCACTAATCGGTTTCTGGCCACAAACTATGAGGATGTCCATGGGCCTTTGTAAACTTAAATCCTTTCTGGGCCAAATCCACAATGAGGTTGTCCCATGGGCCATGCAACACTCATCTTTTCTGGCCACAAAACCAGCTGAGGTTGTCCATGAGCCTTGCAAATTACCTAATCTTTCTGGACCACAAAAACATGACGGTGCTGTTCCATCGGGCCTTGCAACCCTAATCTTCTATCTTTCTGGCCACAAAACTTGAGGTTTGCCATGGGCCTTGACAAGCTTAATCTTTCTGGCCACCAAACATATAATGGTTTGTCCATAGGCCTTCGCAAACCTATCTTTCTGCAAAGGGATTTTAATGCTGCAGTTGCGGTGGCTCCATGTGCTGCCATAAGTAACGACCCTGGATCATGATGATTGGTGAAAGTTACATACCACGTCCCATAATTTGGTGCTTTTTCAATCATCAACGGAGAACAATTAACTAAAAGCAGTTTGTTTCAATAGAAGGGAAAACCATACAAGTACAATAGAAGAAGACGATTATGTTGTTATGTGCAAGAAGAAGATGATGGATAACTTCTAAAGACGGAAGATGAATGTAATGTTGATGAAAATGAAGTAATGAGGTAAAGAAGATGAAGACAAAGGTTTTGATGATGAAAATAGGAACTGCAGTGCCTTCGATTTATCAAAATCCTTCTTTTTTCTCATTAAGTCTCCGTAGTAGAATGCACTCAGACTGGCCGTCCTAATAAACACGCACATCGTGCACACAAATGGGCCCGTGCAAACAATAAGTCTGACCATGGCCAACATCTTCTCACTTTTACAAAAACAAAAGGGAACTACAAAGGCTCCAATTCAAAAACTGGTGCCGTGTGACAGGAAGTTCAGAAATGGACATAAAATTAACAGGTGGAAAGTATTTCGTGTTCCTTGTGATAGTATATGACCCATGTCGGCTGAGATGCTGGTATTGCATGAACAAACTCTGGAACAGACGTGAATCTGAGCAAGCTTGTACAACAGTCCTTCCTTTGTTCCTCTGATACGCTATTGTAAGATGCAAGAGGTCAAGTATAGTTGGTCACGAGGTCATCAAAATTATATCAGATGAAATACACTGTATTCCGTGAAGTGCTGAACTGTCTGTTCTTTTAGAGTCTGGTCCCTTGATTTTTTCCTACAGCAGTCTGCCATCTTGAATTGGCTTTTATTTTTAATTTATTCCTATAACGTAATGCTCATTGGTGCCGGATTTTAAGTCCTTCCAGGGCCCTGAGCACTGAATATATTATGGTGCCCCCTTCCTACAAAAGGTGAAACTAAACAAAAAAAAAAAATTATTACGACTGAAACTGTTTTCTATTTAATTGAAATCAAATAACGGGGGAATCATGTAAAATGTTTGATTTAAAATAGCTTCATTATCGATTTTTCTATTTGCGTGAAGTCCAATTAAGTATGCACAAGTATTTAAACAAACACTAACACATGTTACGTTTTTAATTATAGACAAGCTTTCCATGTTTGTCATTACCTCACTCAGCACTGTTGTCCTGCAATTACACGCTCTCTAGACTGGACAATGAACCGCTTATTTGAAAAAACAGGTGGGGAAATACTAGTGTTACCATCGCTACTAATAAAAGCACGTGAAAATGCAGTGTCGAAGCAAGTCACTTTTAATTCATCCACTTTTATTCATTAACAGTTAATTTGAATATTTCTCGTTTTGTGTGTGTGTCATCTGGTTGGTGTCATAAGTACGTGTGCTTAGTGTGGATAACCCGCCCTGACCTTCTTATGGGTTCATTTTAACAGCTGTTTCCACGTCATATAACTTTTCTGTTCTCATAACGTGCCAATGGAACTCAGATTGTCTGCGCGTTAATGTGTTTACTAACAACTATCTGTTTCTTTCAGTTTAAGGACTTAATTGATATTCTTGTTGCTAGAGGTATTCGTTTCACAGAGGGATGACATGGCAGGCGAGGGGTTTTCGTTGACAATATTTTTCTCAGTAATATTTTATTACTGGTACTACTATTACGTCTTCACAACAATTGTCACAAATACTATTCTAACAATAACAACATCAGCTACTACTACTACTACTGTTAATACTACTACAATTGTTACTACTACTATTTTATTACTGGTACTACTATTACGTCTTCACAAACAATTGTCACAAATACTATTCTAACAACAACAACAGCAGCTAACTGCTACCTACTACAGTTACTACTACTACAATTGTTACTACTACTACTGTTACTACTACTACTAGAAAGGTAGCAGTGTCGTAGATTTTCGATAGGAGAATTAAGACTAGGTTTGGTCCCTTCTGAATAGGTTTGAATAGGTGATAGACTCAGTGAGAGTTAGAGAAAGGTAATAGAATTTCCACACACGTGAGATGATAGATTTTGATATAGTGGCTGTCTCTGAAAGCGAAAAGAATTCTTCTCTCTCTCACCTATCTTCTACAACAGTTGTTACAGCGTCAGACAGACTACACCAATATACATATTACGTATATTTCTATCACTCACAGGCACGCACATACACGTGACGACAGGTAAACACACAGACGTGGGAAAACTATAACAATGATATATATATTATCTAGAACGAGCTGACCAAACACTATTATTAAGTTCAAGAGCGATTTTAATATCAGGAAAAATCGGCTCACAACATCAAAGAAAGTACATCAAGGAAAATACATATACACATAGTCATAAAAATTCAAGGAATATTTTGCAAGGATGATAGCCCCGTTATAGTGTTAACTCTAGGTTTAGCCCGGCCCCGTTAAGAGAACAGATGATGGCGCCCGAGTCACAGATACATAGGGTTTGAGTCTAAGAGTTTTCTTTGTTTTTATCTCGTAATTATATGCACAGAGTTTGAAAAAAAAATCTGATTTAACCTAAGACAAAAAACACAAGAACTCTAGCCTTAGCAACAAATTATGCAGATTGAAAAAAAAAATTAGGACAGCAACAGGGTGTCAAAGATATAATAGTGAAAATATCACTCAAACCAGCGTACACTCATTCATTCCGCCATGGCCTCTCATACAGGTACTCACGACTTTGCTCGCTGCCTCTTGGAACACACTGATTTTAGATTTTCGCACAGACTCAAAAAAAAATGCAGTCTTCTGCCAGAAGTCCCCAGTTCCAAAAGACGTATTTAACTCGGAGTCTCCGGGAACGACTACTTGGGTGTGCAAATTTGTTCAAATGTCTGATTAAGTCACCTAACATTATTCCAGGCGCGGGAGTTAGCAGAGCACAGTGTCAATAGCGTAGGTTTCTAGAAATGATGAATGTCAGGTCGGTGCCTTCCCTCAGTATAGGATTCACTTTAGTCACACCACAGATTTGTCCACAAAAAATATATATATATAGTCGGGAAATGTTAGTTAATACTTGAAGTATTTCGCGCCACCAGGCAGAAAGATTACGTAGAGTTTTTTTTTCTAGAAGAAATTAAGATCTGGCTCCAAGGTCCAGTATTTATCATTACAGTCTTTGAAAACCCGTTATTTGGGATATAGTATTTCTGGCTAACTCGGGTTGCATATGCACTGTTTAGACCAGTGGTACTTAAGAAACCCACGTGGTTCAAAATAAGGACTGTCTATTTCTTCACAAGTATGGAAACTACTACTAGGTGCTGGTAAAGTTAGGGTCACCCCAAAACTTTCACTGTGTGGAGGAAAAATAACACATATAATATAATAAACAGAATCTGTACTGGTTATAACTTACATTTAAACTTGCAAGCAGAGAGCTTTGCTTATCATTTAAACTTCCCGTGACGTAAGTTATATTTAAAAATCAGCAATTCTCATGAATTAGGAACACGTGCGTATTCCGTCACCATTCATGAGGCTCGATTCTAGAGTTTATACGTTAGTTTAGAAAAAATACACTCGACTGAGTATTAGCGGTTAAATTAAATTCATAAATAGCTACAATTGCCGTTATAAGCTAGAAATTTTTAATTTTATTCTGCTTTCCACTGAATGCTTCCCTAGAAAATATAATAGCCTACCACTTTATTTCTCTTCTGCGCTAAAGAAATAGATTAAAATGAATTAAGCGATTAAACACTTTAACACTCACAAAATCTATATATCTATCATATTAATTACCTCAACCACAGAATTACAGGTAGTCGCACAACTTAAGAATAAAAATGCTGAAAATATTTCTGGAAGTCTAGAAGTTCGACAAATTGCCGAAACAAACTGAGATCTTCGCTAACAGCTATTCTGTTTACGAGCAACCTATCTACTGTGAGTCTATGAGCGAGAATGAAATTAAAGTTTCAAACTTGGCCAATATCTTTAAAATCGGACACAGGATCCTAATCTTATTTCGCCAAGCGAAATAGTCTCCCCTGTCCGTATAACACCTTCGTCCGCTTATCGCGTGACGTAACAGCCATCAGTGGCCGAGGGCTTGCATGAGTTGCAAATCTCAGACCACCGTCTGCAGTGCGGAGTGGATTTTCACGCTAAGCCGGGTTTTTCCTGACGAAAAACCTCATGCGTTTACTGAAATGCAGACTCTCTGTCTACTTTCCATGTCCCTCGGGTGAATTTTCACGCCCCAGGCCAGAGACCCTCAGACGAATGTCTAGCGAATGCTGTAAATTTCACGCCTATCGTCCGACCAGCGCGACTGACATGTACGCAATACCACCCAGGTGCGATTCTCAGTTTTTAGAGAAAGGAAAACAGGTAAAGTTTGCGAATTATATGAAAATAATATTCGCAAAACGAATGGATGAAAAATATACAGGAAAAAGGAAATAAAGAGATAATAAAAGAGAGAATTCGGGTGAAAGAATAGGAAGAAGATGTAGGAAATTAAATGAATATAAACCCTACGTGACAGAGCCTCCCCCCTTTAAGATATGGAAGCACTCCATGTCTACGTTATGGAGTTTAATTTCCTATAACCGTAGCTTCGGGGTGTCTGTCTTCTTCCCTCTCCTCTTCCCCCTCCATCTCTGTCCAATTCCTACTCAAGTCCACTCCTCAAAGTTTCCTTCCCCTGGAATGTCTCATATGCGCGCTTGAAAGAGCGTCGCCGCTTCTGACATTTTTGAAAGATTTCCTGTGATAGCGGTGGAATATCCCCTGCCACTATCGTCATCTTCGTCAGTTTTGGCGATCGTCAGGAGATGGTCGGAGGTTGGCACTGGTTTTTCCAAGTATCTCTTTAAGAGATTTAAATGGAAAACCTTCTCCTTTCCTTCAATAGAGATCTGGTAGTTAGCCTTAGAAATCTTTTTCAGGACGGTAAACGGCCCTTGCCATCCGATCTTCAGTTGGTTGTTCTCGGTAGGGAGCAACACCAAAACTTTCTCTCCTGCTTCCAGTTCTCTCTCTTCCGCGACTTTCCTGTATCGGTTAGCGTGCTTGGTGCGTGCTCGCTTAAAGTTAGTCGTTGCTAGGTCCCACCCTAGTTTCAACCGTTCCTTTAAAACCGACACATATTTACTGGCTGAGACAACTGTCTCATCAGCCTTCTCGTCTGTCAGAGACTGAAGTAAGGCTTCAAGCGGGCCCTTAATGGGTCTGCCGAATAAGAGTGTAGCTGGCGGAAATCCTGTGGAAGTATGAGGAGATTCTCTGTAGCCAAATAATGCTGCAGGAATACAGAGATCCCAATCTTCAGGTTTCACTTGTGCCAGCTTACTTAGCATCATGGTGAGGTTTCCATTAGCACGTTCCACGAGCCCATTTCCGGCCGGAGTATATGGCTTAGTGTGGATGTGCTGGGTCCTCAAGATCTTAACGATCTCATCCATCAACAGGTTTCGGTATGGAGATCCATTATCCGTCAACACTTGCTGAGGGAATCCCAACCGAGTGAAAATCTGCACGAGGGCTTCTGCGACATGCTTGGCATCTGCGCATGTTAGCGGGATAGCTTCTGCCCATAAAGTGCATGTATCGACTAAGGTCAGGATGAACCTGTTCCTTCTTTTAGTCCTTTCGAAAGGCCCTAAAATGTCGATCACAACCCGTTCGAATGGTGTTCCCATTATTGGCATTTCACCCATGTGGACTGGGGGTGTCCGTTGCTTGGGTGGTACACGTTGGCACTGGGCACAGGATTTGACGTACCTGATAATATCAGTATTCACTCCTGGCCACCAATAATGAGTGGTTATACGTTGGTTTGTGGCGTTCTGTCCCATATGTCCGCTAAAGGGAAGAGAGTGCCCCATTTCTAGGATTTGGCTTCTGTACTGTTTCGGTACTAGGAGCTGGTTGTAACCTTGGTCAGGCTTGCCCGTTCTCCGATAAAGTACGCCATCCTCAGAAAAAATGTCCCCGTGCTGTTTGGGTTCCTTCGCCATGGGCAGTTTCCTAAAGCAGGGTGCCAAAGTAGGATCTTTGTATTGCGCTTCTTTAAGTTCCATGGGTAACAAATTAGGCGCAGGCTCCCGTTCCTTCTTTGTTTGCCCTCTTGTAGTTACTGCTGCCACAATCGGCTCTTCCGGTTTCCCAATACACACGTATCTCCCGCCAAGTATGACTGGGTAGATGGGATCATCCATAACAGCCGCTTTGATCACACCTCTGACAAAGTCAGAGTGTATCTCCACCAATGCGATGGGAAGCGCTGTAGGTGCATCACTCTTACGAACTCCACAAAGTTTGACGGTCTCTCCTGTCTCTTGACCGGGTTTAACCAGCTTTCTGGCAACAATGCAATCATAAGAAAGCCCCGTGTCAAATAAGCAAGAAGTTTGAGAACCGTTCAAAGTAACAGTACCTCGCGTTGAGGGTCTATCCCCAACAGGTTGGGAATCACTGTCAATAATTCCGCCTTGCGAGACTGTTAATAAGCATCCGATGCGTTTAGGCTCGGTGTGCTCGGTCTGATCATATGTCCCGTGCTCGGGGGTTCTCCCTTTGCCACCTTGTCCTTTCTGGCTACGCTGCCATGTAGGGCGGTCGGGTTGATCAGACTGTTTGGGGGTGGTTGGGGTACTTGTTCTTGTAGAACTTGGATTTTTCAGGAGGGGGGTTTTGAGGTCCAGTTTCTCTGTGGTTATTTTGGTTAGAAGCCTGAGAAGATTGCTCTAGGTTATGTTTTCGAAAATGCTCCTCTGTCGGTTTCCGCTTTGTGGCCGGTAGTTCAGCCAGCGCATTGTGATAACGCTCAGACTTTTCCAAAATGTCTTCAAGTTTTTCTGCCCCCTGCTCAGCGAGAAATCTCCGGGTATCAGCAGACAAAGTGTTCTTTATTTGTTCAGTTAGAACAAGTTCCTCAAGACCTTCATAGGTAGAGGGGAGCTGCGAAAGCGCAAGGCACTTTGTTAGATATCCCTTAAGACGAGATGAGAACTGGTGAAAAGTTTCAGAATTCTCTTTCCGGCTGTTGCGAAACAGTTGCAAAAACTTGCGAGCGTTCATTTCAAAGCGCTCCAGTAACGCTTTCTTCAACACATCGTAGTCGTCTTGTTGGCTACTTTCCAGCTTAGATGGCGTAAACATCATATGCAGAACCTTTTAGGGCCTGGGAAGGTTTCATATTCCAACGCGACCTCTCTAACCCGTACAGAGTTGCAATTTTCTCAAATTTTTCTAACCATGTGTCAATCTTCTCATTTGGACATAGGAAAAGATTCAAGAGTGAAAAAGACATAGCATTTTAGTTGAAGAGATTGAGTAGTGTTAGCAGGGTCAGTTAAGGAAGAATGAGGAGAAGACTCTCCATTGCTGGAGGTAGAGGCAGCACCACGCCCTAGGAATCCTACTGGCCAAAGAGCCAACTCATGCTGTCTCTCTTCTCTCTCCTTCTCACGCTGTCTCTCCTTCACTTTTTCCTCATGCTGTCTCTCTCTCCTTCTCATGCTGTCTTTCCTCATGCGTTTCGCCCTGCGAATTTCCATTTTCTTCATCCATCTGTCTTCTGCTGTAAAAGACGGTCGGTTTTCCTTCCGGCTTCTTTCCTCTCCGCTGCTTCTTCTTTCCTCCTTAAGTTCTTTCTTTTTTTTCCTCTCTTCAGCTGCTTTTCCTCTCCGCATCATATCTCTCGAAGTTCGTCCTCTGACAAAAGCTTTCGCTTCGTGTCTCACTTCCAGGTCCCTCCTCTCTCGCTTCGTCCCTGAGAAGTTTGTCTAAGCTTTTGCCCTCTCGTCCCTGCCATATATGTCCAGTGACTGATAGACTTTGGAGAAAGAAGATAGGAAAAAAGAATACACTGGTTTCCTACCACTTACGAGAAAAAAAAAATTTACCAGAAAAAATCAAAGATGATATATCGTAACCCTGGGATACCTCCTCCAAATAAAATCTAACTATTCGCAGCGCTGCTATTTATCGCAATAAAGCGACCTTAATGCAAAACACGACTACGCCAGACTAAATGGTAGTTTTAAGATTACTTCTGAAAAATAAGTGTGCTACCCAGTGGAAAAGCAAAAATAAATTATTGCAAAAATTAAGAGAAAAAATAATCCTTAATTTGTAAAGTCCACTATAAAAAGTTTTCAGCCCCTGAAGACAGTTACGGGTAAGGAGCAATTAATCTGGACAAAAAGTCCGAAACCACTCCCCTTAGCTTTTGCTCAAACACCCTACTGTCCTTCAAACCCAGTGAATGTTATACACTCACCACTTTACCAGCATTTAGTATTACAATCAGCAGTTAACATATATCCCGACAGAATCAACCTGTAGAACTGAAATGTGATATTATGTTCAAAGAATGCTGTGGAAAAAAAAACTATCAATTTGTGTGGTCAGCACGTTCGAAAAACAGATTCGTTTAGTCTAGGGGATAAATTATTTTTAAAAGATACCACAAGTCCACCAAGACCATCACACATCTTACTCCTATATACAGAATACAGGAATCTTAAGTTCAACATCCAGATAGACGAGTCCACGTTTGTCGGACTCGTCTTCCTATTCAAAGTTCAAAAATCCGTCGACGGAGAACACCATATTGACGTACTCGTCCTCCATTCTAAGTTCAAAAAATCCTACGGACGAAGAACAACAATTTGTCGTAGATTTTCGATAGGAGAATTAGTGGACTAGGTTTTGGTCCCCTTCGATATGGATTGAATAGGTGATAGACACATTGAGAGTTAGTTGGAAAGGTAATAGCATTTCACACACGTGATATGATAGATTTCTTGATAAAAGTGGCTGTCTCTGAAAGCGAAAAGAATTCTTCTCTCTCTCACCTATCTTCTACAACAGTTGTTACAGCGTCAGACAGACTACACCAATATACATATACGTATATTTCTATCACTG